>JASTTN010006544.1:58416-71618 GCA_030324115.1 Sorex maritimensis
AAAAAAAAAAAAAAAAATTAGCTTCATCCAAAATACTAAGGTATATCTGGTAAATGTACCTTTTTTTGAAGAAATTAAAAGAAAAATATGCCAAACATTTAGGATAAATTACATTTATAAAAATTCTAAAATTTTATATACATTTCTGAAGAACTGAAACTGAATAGTTATTTTAGGATTCATCCATCCTCTCAAAGCATCTGTAGTCTTCTGCAAAGAACACTTTAGTGTAAAAGCTCTCTTTAGAAGCTAGTATATGTTTTTCATATCTGGTCACCAAGTTTAGCATTAGTGTAAGAAGCTTTGAATGAGTGAAAACTACAGCTATGTGACATAGCATACCATTAAAAGAGTTGTTACAAAGCTCAAAAGTGTGATAAATATAACCTATGCATATTTGTTCAGTTAGTAGGAATCTCCATAGATTCAAATTTCCATATAGAATAAAAATGCTCTGAATACATTATGAAGCATGTTCTCCACATGTTGGACCTCATCACACTGTATCACACTGTCATCAGTTGCGCATCAATTTGCTCCAGCAAGCACCGGTAATGTCTCCATTGTGATACTTGTTGTAACTGTTTTTGGGATATCGAATACACCACAGGTAGCTTGCCGGGCTCTCCGAGATGGTCAAAGGAAACAAACCAGGGTCGACCGGGTGCAAGGCAAACACCCTACTCACTGTGCTATCGCTTCAGCCTCTTGGACCTCCAACAGATAAAAAAAGAGACTCACGTTTCCTGTGACAATGACTTCCTCTTTGAGCGTCTTGGTTCTTGCATTGGTGAATATATATGAATAGAATTTTTTATTTTGTTTCAGAAACTGGGGATTCAGTTGGTTTTCAGGCACATTCTCAGTATTGGCTAGAAGATCTTTGTCATGTACTGGCCAATTAAAGACAAAACACTTCCTTTTTGGAAAGAAATGCTTAGTACACTCTCTGGCAGAATTGGATCTTTCAATTTGAGGGTTTCTGCTTGAAGAAGAAGAATTATATATACTTCAGTAAGAATAGCCTAGGGGGGAATTGAGCAGAAAATTTGTGTGCATAATATATATTTTTTGTATCCTGCCATCTGTATGCTTAAACCCCTTTGAACATAGACATTCAATATATCTTTATGCGGATAATGTGTACTTATGAGACAACTATGAAAAGAAATTTGGGGATACATCTGATTCAGGTAAAAGAAACCTAGGGTCGGTCATCCAAACCTCAACACGCTAGGTTAGTTTTTCTGTTAGATGCTGAACAAACCAATGATTTAAAGAAAGGAAAAGTCAGATGTAGCAATCACTCTAATTGATAATATGAGAATTAAGTTTTGACTCAAGAAATAAAACACAAATGAAGCATATTGAAGCAATATTCTGAATATTAGTAAAAACATACTAGTTATTTAAAATATTAGTTTGATGCTGAAAACAAATAAATACAATATAAATACAATATAATTTTCAGCAAAATCTCTTAAAGAATAAATCACTTGTATCACTTGTAGTCCCGTTGATCTTCGATTTGCTCGAGTGGGCGCCAGTAACATCTCCATTTGTCCCTGTCGCGAGCTAGTGTAGCCCAATGATACCTGCTCGCTCCAGGAACAGAAAGAACCTCAAATCGTTCACTCAGAGATTTGACGAAGAAATCTGACCATCTAGTTGGTGGGCAACCACGAGGTCTTCTGATGTCCCATGGAATCCAGTCTGTAACAGCTCTAGTCCAACGGTCGTCTCTGAATCGCATTACATGACCGACCCATCTGATTTTTGATGCCTTGGCAAATGAGACAGCATCCCTGATTTTTGATCGTCAACAGAGTTCAGAACTCCGGATTTCTTCTCTCACTTGAGTGAGGCATGATATTCCCAGCATAGCGCTTTCAATTCCTCTTTGGGATACCCTAATAGCATTCTCATCCTGCTTGCATAGGGCCCAGGTCTCTGAGGCATATATTAGTGCAGGAAGAGCGGTGGAATCGAAAAGATGTGCCCGGAGTCGAAATTTCTTTGTTCTCTTAACCACCTCTTCGACGCTCTTGAAGGCATTTCACGCTACTCTCTTCCTCCTGCACAGTTCTGGCACTAAGTTGTCTAAGAAGACAACTCCCAGAATGACCACCAACTGGAAGCTCTTTGGCACTATTGCAGCAACGTGGGTAGATGCCGTCCTTGACAACATCGTCGAGGAATAGATAGACTGGTTCAGCACCTCCATGTCTGTGCGAAGCATGTCGAGAGTGAGAAAGCCACAAACAGACGCCTGTCTTCGGAAACTCTCGAGCTCATTCGTCAACATGGTTTGGCGCGAGCCTCAGGCAACCACAATCTAACATCCGAGTTCACAAAGCTGTGAAGAGATGTGATAAAGGAAGACCTCAAAGAGAGAAGAGCAGCAGTGTTGGCCAGTGCAGCAGAAGCTGGGAAAAGTATTCCCAATGCTCGCCTGTCCTTCGCCAACTGCAAAACCAAGATGACTGCCCTCCGACGTCCTGATGGATCTATCACATCCTCGAGAAAGGCAATGGAGAAAATTATTCACAACTTCTACTCGGATCTCTTTGACAGCCATGTCCACCTGCCCACATACCAAATTCCACAGGATGGATATGTCTTTCCCAACGTTCTTTCTGAAATCCGACACGCCATTTCGCTGGTAAAGACGAGAACAGCACCTGGTCCAGACAAAGTCAGACCCGAACACCTGAAGAATCTGCCGCCAGTACTCATCAATACACTGGCCCGACTCTTCACATGCTACCTGTCTGAATGCAAGGTTCCATCTCAGTGGAAAACCAGTAGGACTGTTCTGTTGTACAAGAAGGGATACATGCACAACATCGGCAACTATTGCCCAATCTGCCTGTTGTCTGTCCTCTACAAGTTGTTCACTCATGTCATCCTGAATAGAATAGGCAGAACACTAGACGAAAGACAACCATGCTAGCAAGCCGGGTTCCGAAGAGGATACAGCACGATAGACCATATCCACACAGTGACCAAACTCATTGAATTTTCGTGAGAGTTCAAGATGCCACTCTGTCTAATATTCATTGACTTAAAGAAGGCCTTTGATTCTGTTGAGACTAAGGTGGTCATCAAAGCCTTGGTCAAACAGGTCATTCAAACTCAGTATATCAAAATCCTCCAAGAGCTGTATTGTGGATTCACCACCAGGATCTCACCTTTCTACAAGGAAGTGATCATTGATGTAAAGAGAGGGGTACGGCAAGGTGATACCATTTCACCGAAACTCTTCAGTGCCGCCCTTGAGAACATCATGTGACAACTAGAATGGGAAGGAATGGGAGTGAAGATAGACGGTCGGCAATTACAGCACCTCCGCTTCGCTGATGACATCATTCTCATAACGCCAAACATTAGTCAAGTGGCACAAATGCTGGCCGACTTCGGCCACGAGTGTGGAAAGGTTGGATTGCAGCTGAATCTCAACAAGACGATGTTCATGAAAAATGAACTGGTCCCTGAGGCTCCATTTGCTCTCAACGGAATGAACATCTCCAAATGCAGCAGCTATAAAGAATAAATATCACTAAAATGTCACTCTACCTCTATGAGGTAGAAAATAGAGTTGAACTGACATGTTGCTCTTCTGATAGTTGATTTCAATAAATGTCTTCAAAGAAGCATAAATAGAACTGTTAAAATAATATGAAGAGATCAGAACTGAAATAAAATTTTCCTGAAATATACCTTTCTGCAAATATGATCCATTAAATAATGGGGTTTATTAATTTAATAATGTGCTGTTTCGGAAGAGCCTGGCAAGCTCCCTGTGGTGTATTTGATATGCCAAATACAGTAACAATTACAGTCTTATTCTCCTGATCCCGAAAAAAGCTTCCAACCATTGGGAAAAATGAGTAAGGAGAGGCTGCTAAATTCTCAGGGTTGGGACAAGTAGAGATGTTACTGGTGCATGCTCGAGTAAACCAATGAACAATGGGATGACAGTGATACAGTGATACAGTGAATAATGTGCTGTCTATTTTATCCTAAATTGCTTAATGCAGCTTTAAATATCTTAATCAGTTCATTACATTCAATACTTTTCTACAAGAACCTTATTAAATAAATATACTTGTTTTCTGTTAAGAATAGAATTGTTTAATATTTTTGAAGAGAAGCACATGGCACTGAAAATATAAGGATGGTCCAGAGCAATGGGACAGCATGTGGGATGCATACTTTGCCTGCAGACTGTCCTGCTTTTATCACCGCCATCCCATAAAAACTCCTGGACCTGATAGAAATGATCTATGAGTGCAGCACAAACAGTAAATCTGAGCAACACTGGGTGTGGCCCTGAATTTTTAAAAAAGTATAAGGATATAATAATTATCAGAAATATTAAATATATATCTTGCAGATATTTTTATAGTGTAAAATTATTTTGAAAATGATATCATATCATTAAAATCTTATTTTCCTCCTTGAGTAATACATGTGTACAAATGTTTTTTGGTTCAATTGTTATTTTAATGGCTGACAAGATTTTGTCAGTGTTTTTCCTCAAGAAAGGCAGAAAACAAAGTCTTAGATCTTTAGAAACATTAGTACACATAGTTATCTAAGTATCTAATTTTAAAGTGTGTAAGAAAAAAATTAATTTGAGTTGTTTTAATCTATGTAATTTTATTTTTATTTTCTTTTTTTTTTTTTGAGGGGTCTGATTTGGGTCTTACCTGGTAGGACCCAAATCAGGGCTTACTCCAAGCTCTGTGCTCAGAGACCTCTCCTGGTGGGGTATGAAGGAACATATAATTTATATGGGATTTAACCCAAGTTTATCTATTTTTTCTCTAATGAATTTTAACTCAATTTCCTAGTGCTTCTTCACATAATTCTACCTATTCTCAAAAATTAATGCAAATCTCGAAATGGTAGGGTTAAGTATCTCCCACACTCTTTGGGGCCATGCACTTTCCAAGCAATGAACTCTTACTTCAACTCAGTTTCAAGGCATTTTCCAGGTATACATCTTCTGTTACAAGGTGACCATCTATTTTCAGCTCCAGAGTGAAATCACGGACAGTCCAGATAAAGTCTGGGAAGAAACCCACAAACTCTGCAGAATCTTCTACTCCATCAGGGCAAGGGGAAGACTCTGCCTTAATGAGTTCTGTGAGTTCTGTCACATAACTAAAACTTAGTTCAGGAAAAGAAAATCATATCAACTGCCTAGTCATTTATCTAATAATAATTTTAAAAATATTTTGTGCACTTTTTTGACCAAAGTCCCCTCCTCCTACCTTTCTTGTCCCAGGGACAAGGAAGAACAAACTGAATCTGTCTCCAGTCAATCAACACAAGGACACTTAGGGGTTTGGTTCCTGGAAGGATACTGCAGCTGCTCCAGGGCCTGGTGATTGATGGTGCCCAAACTATTGTAGACAAAGCTGCTGCACAGAAGTATAGCCAAGGCAAAGATCCACGAGTCATTCTTACGGTCCTCCTGGGATATAGATTTATAATGAAGCGTTAGCAACTACTTTTTGGAAGTCCAATCAAACTCTTAACCAATCATTATTTTATTTGTACTTTATTTAGTCCATTCTCTATGCAAATAAATAGGTATGAAGACAAACATAAATGACAATATCAACTGTGCCAAGTATAAGAAGTATCATGTGATTTTAATACTTTCATAAATAAACTATTCTAAACATCATAGATTTTTCTTGTTTTCGTTTTTCTTTTTCTTTTTTTTCTTTTTGGGTCACACCTGGAAATACACAGGGGTTTCTTCCTGACTGTGCTCAGGGGACCATATGGGATGTAGGAATCGAACCCGGGTCGGCCTCATGCAAGGCAAACTCCCTACCCCCTGTGCTATTGCTCCAGCCCCTCTTGGTTTCAATTGTATAGAAACATAATAGGTTTAGAGAGACAGTATAGCAGGTTGGAAAATTTTCTTTTATGTGGTTTACCAAAGTTTGACCCCTGGCATTCCATATGGTCTCCCAGGCCCACTAGGAATCACCCCTGTGCACAGAGCCAGGAGGAAACTGCCTAAAACCAAAATAATAGCACTGCCTAAAACCAAAATAACAAACAACCACAAAACTATAATATATATAGAAAAACTTACACACGGTGTATAATTAGTTATTTAAGAATGACTCTCAGAACATCCTCACTGTATTCATATTTAGTAAACTTCATCTATGTAAAATATGCCAAGGAAGACTTTACTAGGCTTTCAATTTATATTAATTACAAAATGTTTCTAGAAAGTCATGTGATTTCCCATGGATTTTAAATTTCAAATAGCGATGTTAAAATGACAATAGTTATTTTCAAGAAAACATTGTCAAAGCAATGACAAATATTCAGAAGATATTGATAAGATAAATATCCATAATAAAAATAATTTCAATAATGATTTTACATATAACAATGGACATAATGGCAGGACTTTTAGCTTTAAAATAAATGAAAATGGAGTCTGGAGAGACAGTACAATGGTTAAGGCACTTGCCTTCCATGCAGCCAACCTGGATTTAATTCTCAGCTTGGCATACGGTCCCCCAAGTCCCTCCAGGAGTGATCCCTGAGTGCAGAGCCATGACAAGCCCTGAGCACAGGTGGGTGTAATCTAAGAGTTTTATAAAAATTCATTTAAATGTCATCAAAAAAGAACAATCCTTAACCTGAGATTACAGGGGTAAAGTACATGACTTGCCTTGTATGATCCTGGCTTAATCTCTGGCATTATATGCCTGGCTCCACCCCTAGAATTACCCCGTGTAGTTCTAAAGTTTCCTGGCACTGCCAAGTGCAGACCTGGAGGCACTCAAGAACATCCAGGGTGGTCCTCAACACCACAGAGCTTGAACAGCACCACATTCTCAGTACCTCAATCCTTTGCATAGAACTAAAAATACCAAATATTTGATACTTATTCAAGGGTCCCCTCCTTCTTCGGAGTGTTGCTTTGGCCCAAACAGACAGACAAATAAAATAAAGCACATCTCTGTGAGTTTGAGAAAGGGCTTCTGATATTACAGGCTATTTAAAATGTTTTTTGTGGGGACGGGGGTGGGGGTCACACTGACAATGCTCAGTGGTTACTCTTGGCTCTGGCTCTGCACTCAGAAATTACTCTTAGCAGTACTCTGAGGACAATATGGGATGTGGGGGGATCAAACCCCTGGTAAGTTGTGTGCAAGATAAATGCCCTACCCACTCTACTATTACTACAGCACTGGTTAGTTAACGTCTTGAGTGTTCAAGAATGATTAGAAGGTAGATGGAAAGAAATGAAGGTGATGCAGCAGATATGAAGATTAACAGAAATAAGATTATGAATGTTAACATATAGAGAAATTTGCAATAAAACAGTTATTAAATTTGATTTGAATAGTGAGTAGGTTCTGAAATAAACACTGAATATTGAAAACATAGTCTAGGCTGCCAAGACCTAACTTGTTTGTATAAATTATGGCATAATCCAGAAAACTTTTTATATAAGCAATGTAAACAGTTTCTTATACAAAGTTACCAGGTAAAATTTATGTCTATGAGACTCTACATGAGAATTTTTAGAGGGTTAAAAGTGGGGGCCATCTATTCATGACTTATTTCCCCATACCATATATCTTTAGTTATCAATTGGTATAGGAAGTAGTTAGAATTATGACAAGTAAAATTATTCTGTCAAAATCACTGTATCAGTATTTGATGTATCACTTCAATATATAAAATTTCTAGCTTTTTGTACAGAAATGTAGAGATACAAAGTTTCAGATACTACATATGTGTCTCAATGTAAGTTAAAAAGAAAGCAATTAAATAATTTCATATATTAACACAATATATGAGAGACTGGAGGCCTGGAATTCCTATGCTCAATGATCACTAAACAAATTTAATAAAAAATTTCATTTATTGCCAATGAAAAGTAATTGTCTTAATCTACTATAACAACCTATCTTGCCTTACCTAGAAGAAAAATTCAACTAAACCCAAATTTATTCATTTATAAGATCTAGGTTTTAGGTCTGAAGTCTAAATATAGAGCACAATGGTTAAATTAAAAATCCTGAGGAGGAATAATAAAAGTGAAAAGAAACTATTTGTGACTTTCTCCATACCTTTTCCACATCTCCCAAACCCTCAATGTCCAGCAGGATGAGGAATCGATCTGGCTTGGAGGAGTGGGGAAGACACCACATCCAGATACCCTTGGTTTTAGATTGCACTGTTGAATCCAGAGGAAAACCTGCATGATGAGAGATAAAAGCATAACATGGTAGCAGTAAGTCAAGTATGTAATCAGAGGACACCAAAAAATTAGCTTAGGAAGCTATGTAAAGAGATCAGCATGCTGGATGGTGTTCTCTTGATTTCCTCAGAATGAACAACATTATGTAAATTTTCCAAAGGGAAAACTTTAACTTTTAGAATGGTGCTACACAAGTGCTCATGGCATAGGCAAAGATGTATCAATGATCAGACAAAATGTAAGATAGTGATAACCATTACAAGAGTATTATAAATGAAGACATGTTTTAAAGCCAAGGAAAGAGAGATTGCATAGAGTTATTAGAATAACAAAATTAGAAAAGGAAGTTTATATTGTATCTGTGTACTGGTGGGAATAATTCACATAGAGACACTGTATGCCTCAAGAGAAGGCACATGTATACTTATACACAATTGGAAGAGGCTGGAGGCTGAGCAGGTGAAGATTCAAATTCAGTAATTGGGGAGACATTTTTCTTGTGGGGAGAAAAGGTAAAGTGGGCAAAAAATTGAGTTTCAGAGTTAAACACTGAAAATTGTAGTTGAATGGTTGTTCAATTGGGAGGAGTTAGTTTCTCCTTCTATGTGACCAAGGTTGAAAATATGAAAGTTTATATATTTAACTATATTTTTATTATATACAAACAAATGTATATAAAATTTACATATATTTAAAGTGTATATACATGCATATAGAGTTTATATAAAGAAAAGCAATTGATTCATGACTCAGTATATTACTCACCTTGTTTCTGCCCTGAAAGACAATTCATCAGGTAGGATTTGCCAGTACGATACAGTTCTACAATGGCTGCACCACCACTGGCTGAGAAATCTTCTGCAGAATCTCTAGAGTTTCCCAGTTCACTGACAATTTTTCATTCTTATTTTCCATGAGACATATAGGGTTCATCATTTTGGGTACAGATGCCATGAAAATCTGCAAACCAAGAAGAACCTACAATAGACCAAAGAGTAACATGTTATTTTCTGTGTTTTGTTATCAAATAACACTTCAATTTATGACTATGTCAGAATTTCTTTCAGATAAAATGTAAACTAAAATTTGCAGACTATAAGAGAGATTGTTTTATCATTCCTCCTCAATCTGATGCTGTGATGGTGTAGAGGCCATTATTCTCCAAAAATTTGACCTAGTAGTCACACCCACAAGCCACCTCTGGTGCTGTCCCCATGTAAGCTTGTTTAACAACCTTGACGCAGAGACTCATAAATATATCGTGGAAGAGATAAACAAGCTGGGAAAAATTTTATAGACACCCATGAATGAATGAGATGTATGGAACACCCTGGAGAGTGACAAGTCAGCCCAGTGCCCACTCAACCAGAACCCCAGCAGCCAATTGCTCCCAATTCCAAACTTGCCACCATGGCCCCTCACGGACTCCACTATCTCAGGTCCCAGCCTCACCCAGAAATTAATATGCTGTAAAAACTCAGGTTTACCTATTTTTTATTGAAATCTCCAGCTTTTCTTTGAGCCAGGATGGGCTACGTTACCCCATTCCTAGAACTTCTGCAAACCCTGGTCATTATGTCCATACCCCATATTCACCACTCAGTTATAAACTAACTCCAGATGTACCACTCCCTTAAGAAACTCTGGACTTCCTGGAGTGAATATGGCTGCACAACATCACAATCTCTACAACACTAACAGACCATAGATAATAAGGTTAGGAGATGGCTAGTGAAAGCATAGTTCAATAAAGCAAGAATCCAGTTCCCAGTTCCTTCCTGCAAGCTGGAGGAAGAAGACCACAATACACTTAAAGAACTAATTTACATAGCTGTAAGAACTAGACTCTGTTTAACCTACTTTGGTATCAAGAAAGAAGAAACCATGGGTCTTAGTAAAGCTCAGAGAGACTGATCTGTTTGACATCAGGGAGTATGCTATTGAGATTTGCAATACACAAATATACACCACATGGGGTTTTGTCCCTGGTTCTTTACATATCATTTCTTTAAAACCTTGTAATTTCTAAGTGATGAGAATGATAGGAGTATTTTTTTTCACTTGTTCTTAGTTTCTGAAATACCTATAGAGTTATCAACGTAAAAGGAGCGCTTTTTTTTTTTTTGTAATAAGTGCCCTTTCCACCATCTTTAAATTTAATCAGATGATTTTAGAAAGCCCCTTGATAATCAGACAGGGGAGTCTGGTTGCCAAGGGAATAATCACAGGATCACAGTGGGAGATTAAAACCTTATCTCCAAAGTCTAGAAAGGGAGAGTATTTGAAAGTTGAAATATCACCAACGGACAATAATTTCATTAATTGTGCTTGCTAAATACACCATTTTCAAAAATTTATAGAGAATTTGGGTTAATGAACATCCAGTGTTGCTCAGAACACATCATGTCAGGAGAGACCCCGGAAGGTCCACAACTTCGTTGATACTGTTGAGCCCAGGACTATGGGTTCCCAAGCAGCAACACAAACAGAAACACAAACACAATAATGCAAAAGCAGAAGGAGTTTTATTCCAGTATGCTGGAGTAAACTATCTCACCCACAAGGTGATCTCTTAATAGCAACCCTGACCTTCAAGTGCAAGCAGTTTATATAGGGTTTGTTTATATAAGCAGTACATGCCTTACTGTTTCAGAAAAGAATCTTGCTTAGTTATTAAACAAAGGTGTTTTGGCAAACACCAAAGGTGTCTTGGATAACAGTGGTCAGGAAATAGTTAAACAATAATTTCCAGTAACAGTTCATGGTTATATAAGCTACTCATACTTTTAGGGTTAACAAAAGACAGTTTCTGGGGCATTTTGACTGGGGGCATAGTGATTGATTGAGTCCACTTGCTGGGCCCAGAAAGTTTCCCAGGTGGGTTCAGGCTGAGTAGTTACACATTGTTTCATTCCTGGGACACTGAGTCTGTTTCAGTTCTAGGAACTGAACTTGAGGCCTACCTGATTTTTCTCACTTCTGCCGCCTGTCATGGTGTCAGTTTTTCCCTTACAATACCTTGCCTTATTCCTACCTTCTTATAGCTCCTGAGTTGTATACTTATACAACAAATCTTACTTTAGTAAGAACAGTGATTTTCCTTAGTTATTTGAAACATTCTAGAAAACCATTTAGCCTGAGGAGATTCTTGGAATCTCTAATCTATAGCCAGAAAGAAGTATAGTGATAAGCTTTCCCTCTGAATTGGGGACAGTCTTGTGGGAATGAGTGCTTCACCTGCGGGGCAGGGGTTAACACTAGGCCGTTAGTGTCAGGATAACTTACATGGAAAAATAAGTACACTTCAATCTGTAAATGTAAGGTCTGCTGTAAATCTAAGAGATGCCCGTTGTATGTAATTTCCTTTTTTGGATCTTGCTGCTTTCAGTATTATATCTCTATCTATGGTGTTTGTCATTTTTTATTAGGATGATCTTGAAGTCTTTTTATTAGAGTCTCTCTTTGCTGTTGTCTTTTACCCCTTCGGGCTTTTTTGGATCAGGATGCCTGTGTTCTCCAGCTCTGGAAAGTTTTTGCAATGATGTCTTTAACTGTCACTATCTCATTGGGGTTGCTTCCCTATCTCTCTGGCACTCCAAGAATTCTTGTGTTTTCCCTCTTGAATTCGTCTATAGTTGTCTGTTCTGCCCTTGAGCTATTTTGAGGACTTTTTCAACCCTTTTCTGTTCTCTGGAGGTTTTTTGCATCTCATCCTCAAGCTCACTCTGTTTTCATTGTTACTCTACTGTTAAAAACACCCACTGAGTTTTTCATTTTATCTTTCACATTTTTAACTAATATTAATTCTGTTTGTAGCTTTCTTATTTCTGCTCTTATTTCCTCCTGTATTTTATTGAAAGTCTGTTCCATTGTTTCTCTGAGCTCATTATACATCCTCGCTATTTCATCTCTGAATTCTTTATCAGAGAGATTATGTATTGACTGTTCTCCCTCTATGGAAAACAATATGGAGATTTCTCAAAAAATTAAGACTTGAGCTTCCACATGATCCAGCAATTCCATTTTCTTTCATGTGTCCTAAAGACTAAAAAATACTACTTTGAAAACATGATTATTTTATATGCCCAGGTTCACTGTAGCACTATTCACAATAGCCAAGATCTGGAAACAGCCCAAGTACCCGTGAACAGAGGAGTGGGTAAAGAAACTATGGTACATACACACAATGGAATACTACTGAGAACTAAGAATGATGAAATTATGTGATATGCTGCTATATGAAATCAGTCCGAAGGAGAGGAACAGGTGCAGAATGACCTCTGACAGATGTGGGATATAAAATAACAACAAAACTCCAGTGATAACAGAACCTGATAACTGGCCTACAGAACTGAGTTTACCAAGGTGCTTAGGGTTAGTGGGAAGGGACCTTGGGACATTGGTGCAGGGACCAATTCACTACAGGGGTGAATACTTTCTGTGGGAGTATGTCAGCAATGGAACCCAATTGGTTCCTCTTGGCACATTTTAACTGCCATTATAAACTAAAAATGTTCTGTAGTGCTCTATAAGACTCATAAAAATATATAAGCATTTTCAAATATCTCAAATATTTTGAATATACTTAGGTTAAATATTCATGATGCATCTAATACCATCAAATTACTGACTCGATCAGTTATTACGTGATGGCCATCACAGGTCACCTCACCTCACCTCACCACAGTTTACAAAGATAATGACAGATATAATAAAAGTAAAAGTATGGGCCCAGGGTTTAATTCATTTGACTACTATAATTTCATATATTACTGTAGTATACAGTACAAAATGAATCTAGAAGCTATTTTCATTAAATTGAGATAAATATATAATTTCATTCATCCAGTTTATCAATTGGGTAATATTTTCAACACAATTTATAAGGAATAGATTGCCAAGAAACAATATCTAAAAATAAAGTCCTTTTTAAATTTTTTTATTTTTT
>JASTTN010006544.1:71718-125744 GCA_030324115.1 Sorex maritimensis
CACCCTGCCACTATGGCAGGGTATTCCCTTTTGTTCTCTCTCTCTGATTAGGTGTTGTGGTTTGCAACAAAGGTGCTGAGTGGCCATTGTGTTCAGTCTCTAGTCTATATTCGGCCCGCATCATCTTTCCCCCACATGACCTCCAACCACATTTTACTTGGTGTTCCCTTCTCTGAGTTGCCCAGAATGAGAGAACAGCCTCCAAGCCATGGTGACAACCTCCTGGTACTTATTTCTACTATTCTTGGGTGTTAGTCTTATAGTGTATTATTCTATATTCCACAGATGAGTGCAATCTTTCTATGTCTGTCTCTCTCTTTCTGACTCCTTTCACTTAGCATGATAAAGTCCTTTTTTTAATTGAGTCAGCACTCTATACACAGTTACAAGGTTGTTTATGATGTGGTTTCAGTTATACAATGCTCCAATACCCAATACTTCACCATTGTACATAACCTACCCCTAATGATCCCACCTAACACCACCCTCCCTACCTCTGCCCCGGTCTGCCTCTATGAAGGCACTTTTCTTCCTTATCTTTCTCTCTCTCTCACTTACTCTCTTTCTTTCTTTACAGGCATATTGGTTTGTAATATAGGTACCGTATTTCCCTTTATCTATTTTCAGCACTCAGTTCCTGTCACAGAACAGAATCTTAAGCAAGTTCAAACATGCTGCTCCTCTAAGCACTTCTCTTTATCATTTCTTCAATACTTGCACCAAAGAATATGGAAGTACCATATGAGGATCTAGTAGCCTCAATATAATCACTGAAGTAACACTGAAGTGTTACTTTAAACTCCCCTCTTTAAACTGAAAATTCAAGTGACAGTAACCATGACAAAAACCAAACATGATGCAAAACAGATTTCTGGCTCTTAGCCGCAAATAAGCATTGAACTTTCAACTTCAAAATAACAAAGTGCAGCTGTTTCAGGACTAGCTTTTCAGTTTGATGTTCTGAGACTTGTTCCGAGGAATAATTAAACTTAGATTCTCTATGTTTAATAATTTCCTTCAAATTACTCCAAGGTTACTCAGGGTTTCCTCCTGGCTCTGAACGCAGGGAACACTCCTGGTGGGCACCAACTAGTTATTCTTTAATTTTAACACATGGTAACACAGGTGCAAATCTTGATTCTACGCATTTATGGCATTCTCACTTCAAAACATTCTTACACAATTAATAGAATGTTTTCTCTTTCTAAGCAGATATCCCTTGAGATCAGAAGCCCTCTGTGCTCTGGATGGGCCCTGTCTAGTTCTATGTGCATTCTAAGGACTTCAACAAAGCTGATAAAGCAAAGCAGGTTCTCAGTGACGATCACTTGGTGCTCTTGCACTGCCATGAGGGAGCTGTGAACACTGTTGAGCACTGAGTACCCACCTGTCACTTCTGTGTGAATCTGTGAGTGCTTGTGCTCCCCTAGGCACTCCTTTCTGTGTGATTCTATAGTGCAGACCACTATGAGAGGGACAGGAGGATACCCATCCTGGGAAACTGAGGCAAGAGATCAACTCCCAGGCAAAAATCCTTTCCCCACTCAGTTTCAGTCTAACAAGAGAACTAGTTAGAGGTAAATTAAAATGCTACTGAAGGTAGCATGCAGGTTTAGGCAATTTAAGGGAGGAGAGAAAACTGGAGTAAAACGCAGGTGAGAGAGAAAAAAAACAGGAAACATGCAACAAACTAGCAAAGCAATGGAAGATGTAGCAGAGATAGCAAGCTAAGAAAGGAAGCACTTAGTTTACAAATAGCATGGTTTTGCTAAGGCCAAAGCACCAGGTTCAGTTTAGGCACACAGCTTTGGGTCTGCCCAACAACAGGTTCACCTAGAGACAATTGTGGTGAAAACAAGGCCCATGAATGGAGATGGCCAATTTCAATGAACCTCTTACTAATGGCAGGTCATGGGTGGTGTCCCCTCCTGCAACTTTTTTTGGTTTTCCAGGTCAATGACTGGTGTCATCTCCTGAAACTTCTTGAGTTTCCTATTGCCAGGGCATGGGGTGACACCTCTTCTTGCAATTTTTTGGGTGCACCAAGGTACAGGATGGTGTGCTCTCCTGCAAGTTTTTGGTTAGAGCTTTGCCAAAGAGCCATTTTGTTTTAGGGTTTTTTGTTTGTTTTTATGAAAAAAGTATTTTACCAACCTTTGCGATACCATGTGGCTGAAGTATGACTTTCCCATCTATGGGAAAGATGGCAGCTGGCAGTACCAGACCATTTTGCACTTAGATCTTTTTTGAAGAAAACAAAAGAAATGGGATTATCAAAGCAGAGGACACAGGGAGATGTGTGATCATATGATTAACTCTTTAACATTTGGGATGAAGAAGTGTGTCACTAAGGAAACTTATCACCAGCCTGATAAGAAAAGGCTAGTTCTCTACCTCAGAACTAAGAAAGTCTGAAATGGTAACATCTTACCACCTTAGGCTTACAACAATTATCTTTGCCGGCATTATATTAACAAAAGCAATTTTTGAGCCAGTTTTAACAAGCAGGAAACATTCTGGTATGGCAGGGAAATGGGGGTAAGGTTCTTAGCTAAGAGGGCTAAGTTTGCCTGGGGACTGCTCCTTTCTTTCTCAATCCATCAGTTTTCTCCCTGCCATTCTTGAAGCATCAGATAGATCAATCAATTGTAGACGTATATACATATACATATGTGTTTGTCCTCAACTTGTCTTTCATCTGTCTGTCTGTGTGGAAACTTGAATGTTAGAGCCAGGCATAAACGAGAAGTAAAAATCCTTTCCTTACATCTGGGCAAGCCGCATCATCACGAGTGGTCAGAGTGATATGCCACCCAACAATTTCAAAGGTTAGGTACTTTTGGACCTTGTTATACCAGGAACATATTAAAGACTTCTAAGCAGAGTGTTGAGCATGAGAAGAAATTGAAATTCTCAATCTAGATCTTATTGTAAAAGGTTAAAGGATTCCTGATCCCTGGAATTATCTCAGCTTCAACATCTGTACTGTGTTTAGAAAGGGCGGGGAGCTAAGGCAAAAGGCAGAAGAGACAGAAGAGCTTTGTGAGATAGTGCAAACCTTTACCTTACAAGCCTCTGTTAATTTTAATGAAAATTTAGGCTGTTTTAGAAATAACAAAGGTACAGAAGACATCAAAATCAAATCAAAGGAACTTTTTCCACATTTTTATGAACATTGGTAGTTCAAGTATTTTCTTATGCTGATATGTAAAAGTTTGATAAAAACAAAGAACCTTTTTCTTTGTCTGAAAGCATGTTTGTATTATCTCTTATGGGATTGGTGTAGAAAGCTCATGATTTGAAATAACTAAGGTATAAGAACTATCAAAAGTAAGTCAAAGAAGGTATTCTTGTGTTTCATAAAAACTGTTGGCTCAAAGGTTTTCTTATGCTCATATGTCTAAACGTATATATTTATTTTGTATCTGCATTGGATTAATAGAATATCTGACCTAGAAAATCTTGTTAGTTAAATAATGGAGGTACATAAACAAGTCAAAAGTATTGGTTTAGCTTAAACCATGCATCTCTAGAGTTATAAAATTGGTTGCAACACTTTTATCCTACCAGTGTTTTATTTGATCTCTGAGATATTTGGTAGCTTAAATTTCTAGAGCTCCTTAGGTAAGAGTTAAATCTCAGACCTCAGTCTGACAGTCTGAAGCCATAGCAGTGCCACGTGGCAAAAGTTTTAAATATATCAGACTTCCCTGTTGGAATTCCAGACCAGCTTCAGGAGTGTTTACTGAAGAAAAAAAATTAAAAAGTGAGCCACTTTAAAATGCAAGCTGCTAGGATCAGCCTCTTTGGCCTTAATAACTTCTGATTATGGATAAATTGGTGAAAAAAGTGGGAAATAAAAGAATCAGGTTTTATATATTATTAATATATATGTACATATGTGTTTGTGTGTGTGTGTGTGTCACTGTACTCCCATTGTTCATTAATTTGCTCATGCGGGCACCAGAAATGTCTCCATTGTGAGACTTGTTGTTAATGTTTTTGGCATATCGAATATGCCATGGGTAGTTTACCAGGCTCTGCCATGCAGGCAAGATACTTTCGGTAGCTTGCCAGGATCTCCGAGAAGGATGGAGGAATCAAACCTTGGTCAGCTGTGTGCAAGGCAAATGCCTACCTGCTTTGCTATAGCTCCAGTCCTATATATATAATGTTGCTAAACTGCCCAATGCATCAAAATGTATGCTATTATTAAGATAACTGTTTATCTTATCAACCTGATAAGGCGTACATGAAACAGTTATCTTAATAATAGCATAGTTTTTTTTTTAATCACTGAGAGAGACACTTACAAAGCTGTTCATGATCAGGTTTCAGTTGTACAATATTACAACACCCATCCCTCAACCAGTGTACATTTCCCAGCACCGGTGTCCCCAGGTTCCCTCCCATCACCTCCACCCCACATGCCCTGACTGCCTCTATGGCAGGCACTTTTCTCATAACCTTTCAGTAGCAATATTGCAAACCACAATGCCCCAAAGCAGAGAGAGAAAAAAAACAGAGAGAAAAAGAGAAAGAGACAGAGCCAGAGAGAGACATAGAGAGAGAGGAAAGATGTCATCCTAGTCTTAAACTTATGAAAACTTTATACACAAATGTGAAATCCATACTGTTTCATGGTAATTTTGTGAGTGTTTTAACCTTTTTATATCTGTTTTCCTAAAAATCAGAATTCTAAAGCTAAATCTTTCAATATCTTTTTGGTCACTTCCTAAGGACTTTTGTGTTTGGGGAGACTGTATATTACCATTTCAATTTTGTTGATGGTGATAGGTCTGTTCAGGTATTCCAGGTCTTCCCCATTCATAATTCTTGACAGAAAACTCTTCTGCCAGAATATGTTAAACTTTAATTTTCTTTTTGCCACAAATACATATTTTGTTTTCTGGATACTCTCTATTCAAAGGGCATTCAAAACTTTTTAGCATTTAGATATTAACTTCCTAGATTCAAGACTGGAATCACCATAATACTGGGATATGTTTCCATTCTCAGCTCTCACTTGACTCAGCTGAGAAGGGAGAAGGGATCAGGGGCTCTGCCTCTGTTCAGCAAAGCCAAAGGGGTAGTTTTCAGCCACTGAGATTTTAAAAGTGACTCACTTCCCCCTACCCCCACTTTTTACAAGGAAGACCTGAAGCTGGTCTGAAATTCCAGCAAAAAACCTGATGTCTTTAACTTTTATCAAAGGCACAATTCTATGCTTTCAGTGGCTCCTGAAATTTAGGTTACCAACAATCTCAGAAATCAAAACACTGGTAAGGTAAGAAATTTTTGCAACCAATCTTCTAACTTTAGAGACTCACATTTTAACACATTACTCTTTAAACTTGTTTTCATGTACCACGATAATTCCAACTCACATTCTAATAATACAGTAAAAATACAAACAAATATGTACATTAACACAACTTTAACCCTTAAACCATCAATTTTTATGATATATAGGAATACCTTCTTTGGCTTAAAATTTTATAAGTTCTCAATTATCCCCAGTATACCCCCATCCCTTTCCCACCCTGCAACTGCATCCATGGCAGACAATATTCCCCTAATCTCTCTCTAATTTGGGGCATTATGATTTATAATACAGATATTGAGAGGTTATAGTGTTTGGTCCTTTATCAACTTTCAGCACAAATCTCCCATTCCAACCGATTCCTCCAACCATAATTTTCTTAGTGATCCCTTCTCTATTCCAGCTGCCTTCACCCTGCCACTCATGAGGCTGACTTCCAACTATGGAGCAATCTTTGTGGCCTTTGTATCTACTGTACTTGGGTGTCAGTCTCATGTTACGTTATTTTATACTCCACAGATGAGTGCAGTCCTTCTATATCTGTCACTCTCTTTCTGACTCATTTCACATAGCCTGATACTTTCCATGTCTATCCACTTATAAGCAAATTTCATGACTTCATCTCTCCTAAAAACAGTAACAACAAGTCTCACACTGAGAGACATTACTGGTGCCCGCTCAAACAAATCGATGAGCAACAGGATGACAGTGACATCTCTCCTAACAGCTGCAAAGTATTCCATTGTGTAGATGAAGTACTTGATTTTCTGACGCACTATCATGAATAGGATTGGTTTTTAATATCTCTTTTTTCTCTTTCATTATTTATATACAGGAAAGTCATGGACTTTCGGGTGTTGCTTTTTGTAGCCCACCACTTTATTATACAAACCTAAAGTTTCTAGGCCGTTTTTATAGTCTTTAGGATTTTCGAAGTATAGTATCATATCATCCACAAATAGTGATAGCTTGATCTCTTCCTTTTCTGTCTGTATGCCCTTGGTATCTTTTTCTTGCCTAACTGCTATGGCCAGAACTTGCTGTATTATATAGAATAGGAGTGGCGAGAGTGGTCAACCTTATCATGTCCCCAATCTTAAGAGAAGTATTTTCGTTTCTCCCCATAGAGAAAGATGCTTGCCGTGGGCTTGTGGTATATGGTTTTAACTATATTGAGGAAAGTTCATTCAATGCCCATTTTTCTGATTTTTCTTCATAAACGGGTGCTTTTAAAATGCTTTCTCTGAGTTGATTTTTATGACCATATGCCTTTATCTTTTCTTTTATTGATGTAATGGATTATGTTGATTGACTTGCAAATGTTAAACCATCCTTGCATCCCCCGGTATGAAGTCTATTTGGTCGTGGTGTAAGATCTTTTTGATGAGTTGTATAATTCTGTTTTCTTGGATTTTGTTGAGGATCTTTGCATCTGTATTCATCAGGGATATCGTCCTGTAATTCTATTTCTTTATGGTATCTAAGAGGCAGACAGAGGATCTTGTTTCCAGGTCTCATTGAACCTAGAGTTCAGGGTCGCAAAGTTCTGCTTACCTGGTTTTGCGGGACTTCATTCATGCTTGAGGTTCGGCCCAAGTGTCCCGAGAGCAGCCTGGAGCGTGGTGGTGGCTGGGCAGTGGATGTCAATCTCCGGCATGTGAGGGGTCAAACCCAGATGCCCCACCCTACCCAAGCCAGATAACTACCTCCTGGCCGATCCCCACTACATCGACTACCCAGCCACTCCCATGATCCAGGCCGCTCTCCGCGAAACAGCCGCACGACACACCATAAGACACTTAATACCCATTATTCCTGCACCATATTTGATAAGGTGTGAACCATGGTAACACCTCTAAGGGCGATGGGAGGCCTCCCTAAAAGCCTCTATCCCTCTCAGAGAGCCTGGCAAGCTACCGAGAGTATCCCACCCACATGGCAGAGCCTAGCAAGCTACCCGTGGCATATTGGATATGCCAACAACAGTAACAACAATTGGCCTCATTCACCTGACACAGAAAGAGCCCCCAATATGCCAGCTTTTGTAGGAAGCCATATTTCAATCCTGGCTCTTATCTTCAAGTAAGGCAGAGCCTGGCACTTCTCAAACAGGGGCCTAATTAAAACTTCTCTAACAAGGTCGCCGTTACTGACCTTACTGACCTTACCATTCCACTAGCTGACACCTGTGCCTGACATGATAGATGAACATGTCATGATCTGTGATTGACTACTGTTTGTACGGGGTCTGGGCACGCATACCACTACCTGCCTCCCAGCAGGCAAGTATAAAATGCTGTAGCTGCCAGTGAATAAAGCTCTCTCTCTCCTTTTCTCCTCCTTCTGTCTCTGCGTCTGTTCATTCGGCTGCGTCCCCTCCTCAGCCCCACAAAGGGTCCTACCTGCTGGACAGGGCGGGGCCCTCACAAGCTTTAAGAAAGATGAGCAAGAAGAGACTGAAAAAATCTCGGGGATGAACTAGACTGCCAAAACAAAGAAAGAATAAAATGATTGTACTTTCAACGCACATATGCTGGCATCAGAAGCATCCATCAAGGCCTGATGGTGCAAGCACAGAAGATCAAGTACGACATCATTGGTCTGACCGAAACAAGAAGATGTCAATCA
The DNA here is from genome assembly GCA_030324115.1 of Sorex maritimensis. Taxonomy (NCBI): domain Eukaryota; kingdom Metazoa; phylum Chordata; class Mammalia; order Eulipotyphla; family Soricidae; genus Sorex; species Sorex maritimensis. Next base: position 79,670 of record JASTTN010006544.1, read on the forward strand.
CATCACGCCATTTTCGACACTGGAGAAGAATTGTTCCTCGAAACATGCGACAACAGAGGCGTTGGTAGCGTTGGTGTCCTTGTCAACATGAACTTGGTCATGAGCATTGATTCATTCGAATGGCTAACAAATCAGATGATTATGCTTGAATGGATGTGGCTCACTCCTGGCAGTTTCTATCCTTGTTGTCTATGCACCAACTTCCAACTACGATGAAGAAAAAATTGAGAGGTTCTACATGGAACTGGAGAAGTTCTATAAAGAAGACCACACCTTCTACAAGATCATTGTTGGTGATTTTAATGCCAAGATAGGTCTGAGAAGGTCGCCTGAAGAACTCCACATTGGGACACATGGCCTAGAATGGAATGATCAGGGTGAGAGACTGAATTCATCATGTCGACCAAGACCATTCCTGGTAACTCACATTTCCAGAAGGCCGAATCTAAACGCTGGACATGGGAGTCTCCCGGTGAACAGTTCCACAATCAAATTGACCACATCATATTCAATCAAAGGTTTTGCCTGACCGATGTCACTGTTGTCCCAAAATTCCAAACGGGATCAGACCACTGTCTCCTTTGTGCAAAATTCTACTTCAAAGAGCGGGGAGAAAGGTCTGCAAAATTTAAGTCTAAGAAGGCAACTCCCAGAATGACCACCAGCTGGAAGCTCTTTGGCACTATTGCAGCAACATGGGAAGATGCCGTTCTTGACAACATCGACAAAGAATACGATTGACTGGGGCCGGAGCGATAGCACAGCGGGTAGGGCGTTTGCCTTGCACGCGGCCGACCCGGGTTCGATCCCCGGCATCCCATATGGTCCCCCGAGCACCGCCAGGAGTAGTTCCTGAGTGCAAAGCCAGGAGTAACCCCTGAGCATCGCTGGGTGTGACCCAAAAAGAAAAAAAAAAAAGAATACGATTGACTGTTTCAGCACCTCCATGTTTGTGCGAAGAATGCCAAGAGTGAGAAAGCCACAAACAGACACCTGTCTTCGGAAACTCTCTAGCTTATTCGTCAACGTGGTTTGGCTCGAACCTCAGGCAACCACAAGCTAACGTCCAAGCTCACAAAGATTTGCAGAGATGCAATAAAGGAAGACCTCAAAGAGAGAAGAGCAGCAGTGTTGGCCAGAGCAACAGAAGCCAGGAAAAGTATTCACAATGCTTGGCTATCCTTCGCCAACTATAAGACCAAGATAACTGCCCTCTGACATCCCAACGGATCTATCACATCTTCCAGAAAGGCAATGGAAAGGATTATTAACGACTTCCATTCAGATCTCTTTGACAGCCATGTCCACCTGCCCACATACCAAATTCTGCAGGATGGATATGTTGTTCCCAACATCCTCCCTTCTGAAATCCGACACGCCATTTCGTTGGTAAAGACACGTACAGCACCTGGTCCAGACAAGGTCATACCAGAACACCTGAAGAATCTGCTGCCAGTACTCATCAATACACTGGCTCGACTCTTCACATGCTACCTCTCTGAATGCAAGGTTGCATCTCAGTGGAAAACCAGTAGGACTGTTCTGTTGTACAAGAAGAGAGACATCCACAACTATTGCCCAATCTGCCTGCTGTATGTCATCTACAAGTTGTTCACTCGTGTCATCCTGAATAGAATAAACAGAACATTAGAGAAGGACAACCATGCGAGCAAGCCAGGTTCTGAAGGAAATTCAGGATGATAAACCATATCCACACAGTGACCAAACTCATTGAAGTTTCTCGAGAGTTCAAGATGCCGCTCTGTCTAACATTTATAGACTTAAAGGCCTTCGATTCTGTTGAGACTGAAGCGGTCATCGAAGACCTAGCCAAACAGGGCATTCAAACTCAGTATATCAAAATCCTCCTCGAGCTGTATTGTGGATTCACCACCAGGATCTCACCTTTCTACAAGGAAGTGATCATTGACGTAAAGAGAGGGGTTCGGCAGGGTGATACCATTTCACCGAACCTCTTCAGTGCCACCCTCGAGAACATCATGCGATCGATGACCGAAATGGGAAGGAATGGGAGTGAAGATATATGGTTGGCAATTACACCACCTCCGCTTCGCTGGTGACATCGTTCTCATAACACCAAACATTAGCAAAGTGGCACAAATGCTGGCCGACTTCGACCAGGAGTGTGAAAAGGTTGTATTGCAGCTGAATCTCAACAAGACAATGCTCATGAAAAACAAACTAGTCCCTGAAGCTCCATTTGCTCTCAATGGAACGAGCATCTCTGAATGCAGCAGCTATGTGTACCTGGGTCAAGAAATCAACATGAGGAACGACTTGTTGCCAGAACTGCGCAGGAGGAAGAGAGCAGCATGGAATGCCTTCAAGAGTGTCAAAGAAGTAGATAAGAGAACTAATAACCTCCGACTCTGGGCACATCTTTTTGATTCCACCGTTCTACCTGCACTAACATATGCCTCAGAGATCTGGGCCCTGTGTAAACAGGATGAGCACACTATTAGGGTATCCTAAAGAGGAATCAAAAGAGATATGCTAGGAGTATCATGTCTCACTCAAGTGAGAGAAGGAATCCAGAGTTCTGACCTCCTTCCATGGTCAAGAATCAGGGAAGCTGTCTCGTTTGGCAAGGCATCACAAGTCAGATGGGTCGGTCATGTAATGCGATTCAGAGATGACCGCTGGACTAGAGCTGTTACAGACTGGATTCTACGGGACGTCAGAAGACCTCTTGGCCGCCCACCAACTAGATTGTCAGATTTCTTCGTCAAATCTCTGAATGAACAATTTGAGGCTCTTCCTGTTCCTGGAACAAGCAGATATCATTGGGCTGTACTAGCACGCAACAGGGACAAATGGAGATGTTACTGGCACCCACTCAAGAAATCGAAGATCAACGGGATGACAAGTGATAAGTGACAAGTGATGGTATCTATGTCTGCTTTCGGTATCAGAGTGGTATTTGCTTCATAGAAACTGGAAGTGTTTCTGATTCTTTCATTTTATGGAAAAGCTTAAAAATTATTGGGAGTAAGTCCCCTTTAAAGATCTGGAAAGATTCATGAGTGAATCCTTTGGGCTAGGACTTTTGTTTTGGGGGAGACTTTTTATTACATTTATATTTCCTCGCTGGTGATAGATTCTGTTCAGGTACTCCAGGTTCTTTTGGTTCAGCCTTGGTAGGCTATAGAAATCCAGGAATTTATCCATTTCCTCGAGGTTTTCTTGTTTTGTGGCATAAAGTTTCTCAAAGTAATCTCTGACAATCATTTGAATTTCTGAAAGTTTCTGTTGTGATGTCCTCCTTCTTATTTCTGATTCTGTTAATTAGAGTATTCTCTCTTCTCTTTTTTTGTGAGTCTTACTAGAGGTTTAACAATCTTGTTTATTTTCTCAAAGAACCAGCTGTTGGTTTCATTAATCTTTTGGATTGTGTTTTGGGCTTTCATCTCGTTAATTTCTGCTTTAAGTTCTATTATTTCCTTACACATGTCTGGTTTGGCTTAATTTTATTGGTCATTCTCCAAAATATTAAGCTGTGAAGTTACATTACTTGTATGGGCTCACTCTTCCTTCCTGAGGAATGCTTGTAGAGCTATAAATTTTCCTCTTAACACAGCTCTTGTTATGGTTACTTGTGTTTTGGTAAATTTTGTTCTGGTAACTTGTGTCTTCATTCTCATTTGTTTCCAGAAATCTTTTGACTTTCTCTTTGGTTTCCATTTCTAAACCACTCATTCTTCAGTAGTGAGCTGTTTAATTTCCAGAATTTTTGTTAGATTTTCTGTTTGTGTGTGTGATCAACTTCTATTTTCATTGAGAGATATCATTGATACAATCTTTATCTTCTTAATTTTACGGAGGTATGTTTTGTGGATCAGCATGTGATCTATCTTTGAGAATTTCCATACACACTTGAGAAGAAAGTGTATTCAGCCTTTTGAGGATGAAGTATCCTGTATATATCTCCTAAGCCCCCTTTTCCCATTAATTCCCTCAGGACAGTATGTCCTTGCTAAGCTTGAGTCTGGTTTATCTAGCAAGAGGTGATAGAGCGGTGTTGAAATCTCCCACTAGTATTGTGATGTTATCAATTTCTTTCTTCAAGTCTATGAGTAGTTATTATAAGAATTTTGGTGGTCCCTCATTATGTGCATATGCATTTAGGAGTGAGAGCGCTGAATCCGGAGTTCCATCCTCAGTTGACGATGGACGATCAGGGACGCTGACTCATTTGCAAAGATGTTGAAAATCACATGGGCCAGACACGTAATGCAATTTGGAGATGACTATTAGATTAGGACCATTACTGACTGGATTCCATGGGACATCAAAAGAAAGCCTGGCCACACACCTATGAGTTGGTTATACTTCTTCGTCAAGACCCTGAACAAACGGTATGATGCTCTTCATGTTCCTGGAGCGAGCAAACGCCATTAATTATATTGCTGAAATAATGTAATTGCTTTTTTTGAGTTTACTAGAATATAAGTTTTTTTCATAATATCTACTTTTATTCTATATCCATTTAGTGATAATGTTCTAGTTTCTTTCTGTTATGTCACATTACTTTGAAGTAACAAGTAATATGAAGTATCATCCTTCATTTTGTGAGCCTGGATCCAAGACTCAACTCCTTTTGGCACACTAAAATGACCCCCCAAATAACAACAAGGTAATAACAATGGATAGGATTTGGCTTATCTTCCTCAAATAAGATCTACAAATGACCAATAGTAACAGGAAGATATGAGTTAATAGGTAAACATTTGAAAGATATAAATTCAAATCATAATAAGATCACTTTTATGCGTGCTAAATGACTTCTATTTAGTCAAGAAGCAGCCAAAAAATACCTAGAAATAAATGAGAATGAAAAAGATGAATTACCAGAGCATAATGGACACAGAAATAGTTGTTCTGATGCAACTTGCTAGCTTCATTAGAAAATGAAAGCCTCGCACAAATAACCATACATCTTAGGTCATTTGTAAAAGGTGTGGGTTTTTTAAAAATTATTTTTTAGTAAAAGGAACCCGAGTACTGTTTTCATCAGATAATTTTCATTCTCATGCAAAGTTTCTTAATATACAGAAAATGACAGAAAACATTCATTATTTGCCTTTCTCCCTCTGACTAATTTTCCTTAATATGTTAACCTCGAGCTCCATTCCCATCAGCAAGAAGCAAGATTACATCTTTCCTGTAGCTGTGTAATATTCCATTCTGAATATATACCACAACTGGTTTTGTTATTTTAATTATTTTAATTATAACTTTAATGTATGTTTTTCCTTTACGGAAGATAGGGAGCATTCTATTTGCTTGTAAGTTGGAGTCCACATAATAGTAGGGAAAATACCTAATTATAACTCTCTTTGTAATAAATTTTTCTTCAGATAGCGCTCAATTTCTGAAAACATTAAGTTTTTTTCTCTTCCCACATAGTAGTTATATGTTTAAATTCAAAATTCTCATAACCAGAACATTCGTGGACAATTTTTTTTCCTGCATCACAATAGCAGCTTTTTAAAAAATTTTTTTATTGAGTCACCATGTGGAAAGTTACAAAGTTTTCAGGTTTAAGTCTCAATTAAACAATGCTCGAACACCCATCCCTTCACCAGTGCACATATTCCACCACCAAGAATCCCAGTATAGCTCCACCCCGCACCCCCACACCCCTAGCTCCCCCACGCCCCTAGCCCCCTAACCCTTAGCCCCCCCGCCTGTGTAACTAATAAATTTCACTTTACTTTCACTTTGATTGCATTCAATATTTCAACAAAACTCACTATTATTGTTTGGAGAGTCTCTCCCCTAAAGTCTGCAATAGCAGCTTTTTTACTGCTCTATTATTAGCATTTGGATTGTTTCCTACTCTTGGATATTATGCTGAGTGCTGCAATAAATATGGTTGTATATAGATTGACCCTTAATAGCTAAAAATTAAACCAGAATTCACAGAATTGTCTTTTGATCTTTATTTTTGCTCCAAATTTTATTATTCTCTTGCATATATTTGTTTTCTGACAAAAAAACATTAAAATGAATCCATAACTTGTTAGCATCATTGGGATACAGCAAAAGTGTTACTGCCAAAGAAGCTTAGAGCAAAACAGGATCTATTTCAGAAGAATCACAAATAAAATACCTTACTCAATTCATAAAGGAAATTTAAAAAAAGGAAAAAAACTAAACCAAAAAGTCAGATGCCAGACCTTCACCAGTAAACCCGAACTTTGTAAGGGGGAAACATGAGCACAATAATGTATAATTCATTTCAATTCTTAATGTAATTTTATTAGATCAATAAAGTCCAGATTGAAAAAAAAGTCAGATGCCAGAGAATAATCATGTTGCCATTCATATTTTCACTCTTCTTTTATTGTTTATTAGAAAATTAGTTTTTTGTGTTTCATATCACAATTTCATGTCTTATCTATTACAAATAACTTTATATTCTTATATACTAAAAAATTTGTAGTTAAACTTTTCATGATTCATCTTGATCCATATGAAATTTATTTTGTTTAAATATTTAAGGGAGTCCCAAGAGTTGGTTTTGGAGCCACATTTGGGCAATGCTTGGAAACTTTTACCTATTCTGAGCTAAGGGTTGCTCTCAGAAGTGCTCAAAACATTATTAATTAACGCTGACTACCAGCATGCAAAATATACCCTCAGCCCTTAGAGCTATCTTTCCAATATCTGTATTATTATTTCCACATTGCTTAATCTTTAACCCTACTCTGAGGAAGCTGATATTATTTCTAGAAGCAATGTGCATGCTCATCTACTAATAGCCAATGTTACTTTTATTTTCTTAGCACTAGTATTAGTATCATACAAGAATTAGTAGTAATTTGCTATTTTTATGTTCTTACTTGATTGTTTTGGGACACGCTCTATGGTACTTAGGGATTACTCCTGGTTTTGTGCTCAGGGGTCAGTCCTGGCAAACTCAGGGCAGCATATGTGGTGCCATTTAACCCCGAATGGCTACATGCAAGACAAGTTCCCTACTCATTGTACTGTCACTCTGGCCCTACTTTGCTCTTTTACAAAGTTTTAACCTCATTACAGTTATAAATTATTTAAACTTTTTACATAAAATTTAAAAAGTGAAATATGTAGTGAGAAGCATAGGACTGTTTCACTGAGATGTCCCTGTTCTCTCCAGCACAGACCGTGATACTACTTTCTAGTGAATATTGTTATAAAAATAGCCCATATTTTCATAGATATTCTTAAACATTTTAACATAGAACACATGTTACAAAAAATGTATATCTCATCTTTATTATACTAATTTTTATATTATTATGTATTCAGATGGACTTGATTTTTTGTCTTAATTTTTTGGACTTAATTATAGAATGACAATATATGTACGTGCCCAATTTACCAGTTCATATAAATAGAAATTGAACTGTTTCCAATCTTAGTCATTAATGATAATACCACATGGACTTCTTTTTTACATATGTGTATGATGTATTGATATACATATGATTTTGCACATGAGTATTTCCTAAAATAAAGATTTATATCAAATTGAACATTTATTTATTTGATCTAGTAACTAATGGGCATCAGCATAACCTAGTACATATTAATTATGTTTAAAACTTTGCTGAATGAAAGTAAATAGCATATACATCAAGAGAGATCTGAGTGTTTAATGTATGTTACAATTTTCTTCAAAAGACTACATTTTTTGAAATTGTGACTTCATATCTTTTACAAGATCTATTTACCCTCTAGATCAGAAGTCACTGCTGAAGTGAGTATTTTAATAGCAGACTCAAAAAGCAATTTAGCACACCAGGAATTCATATCCTGAGAGGATTTAATTCTGTTTTCCAACTGACGAATTTGTGCAATCATATCTTCATTCCTTTTTCTAAAATCTTCATTAAGCATCATTTTCTGGATCTAAAAGTAAAAAATATGCAGAAAAATTAATTCAAAACTCATTTTGGCTCAGAAATATATTTCTTATTTAGCGGTTTTGCCCAACTACCTATCTTACTCTATTTGTTCTCTATTGCTCAATCATGAAAGGAGATATTTGAAACAATGAAGATTCCCAGTTTAATCTGATACTGAGATTTCACATACTCTTCATCCTCTTTACTAATTTTCAATCTTCCACAGTGGGTGATACCACCCCATCCTCTGGACTCATAGAAATACAGCAGGAATGGGTGCAGCGGTAGGTTCAGGCTACAGTGGCATGGGTGGTATGTGGGATGACACTTTCTGCTTGCCAGCTTGATAGAGGTTGACTACCAGGGGGACAATGAGTAACTTTTTTTTTTTCTTAAAAGGAGGCAATTGGTCAAAACAGTTTAGGAAAATCTGCAAATATTCGTAACTAATTAAGGTTTGACTTGGATGCTCTACTGACAGATGGACAAATTGAATATGCTCCAGTGTAAAAAGGTCAGGTGAGAAGTAGCACTGCTATGATAGCAATAATTCTCAGTCCTGCAGGTGATGGTGCAAACACTCAAATATAGAAAATGGAACTTCATTCAGTGTTGTAGATTCTGTAATGAAAAATGTCTAGATGTGCAAAGAAAGGATTCTCCCTATGCCACATGATTATTTTGAGGAGATCATCTAAAGTATAGTAATACAAGAAGATTGGCAACTGTCATGGTTCTGTGATTTAGGTCTGGTCATTTTGATAGTTTTTATGAGCATAGATTTACCTCCAGGTCTGTATCTGGTAACAGGCACTTAAGTGATTGGCAGAGACCTTAGTAGAACAAACAACTTGTTGCTCATATTAAACACATATGATTGTAATCTGTTCACTTGGGCATCCCTAAATTATTTGAAATCCTCACGATAACAATAAAAATCCTATTTACAATGTCTAAAGGCTTGAGAGTATCATGCCATTTTGAACTCTATAGCTCTATAGTGTAGAATACAAAGACTTCTTTTTTAAAAATGTAACTATTTACAGGATTAATTATTTTAACAAATTGTAAGCAGTAAAAGGCAAAATTATAGCATGAATAACCCCAAGAACTACAAATTGTTAGTACTAAATATTTCCCCTTATTTAGAACAAACCTGGGACTGACCAGCCCAGGACACACCCAAGAGAGTCCCTGCAACCTCTTGCTCTCCTAATGCAAAACCACTGCCTTGTCTCCTTTCAGACTCCATTGTCTTGGAACAAGGCCTCACTCAGAAATTAACCTGCTGAAATGTCGGTTGTGCAGGTCTTTGTCACTGAAATTTCCAGGCTTTCTAGGAGTCAGGATGGGGTACCCTCACACACCTCCTTATATTTACAGAAGCCCCTGAAGTCATGCCCACACCCTAAAGCCACTGCCCTGTTAACATCCTCTTAAACATCCTGTTAAAAAATTAACTCCAGCTGTACCATCCCGTTAAAAACTCTGGACTCCCTAGATCGACATCTCCATATTCTCCAACACTGATATTCCACTAGTAGAACTATAGATTGGAAGGGATGTAATATAAGGGGCAACCCATCTCAACTAATCATACTGCAGCATAGAATATCTAACGTGAAATATCTAACGTGAAATAATATCATAGCAAATCCTCATACAAGGACTTAATGTATCCGTGGAATTTTCTTCTAAGGAAATAATCTTTGATCCTTCTGTTAGATATTTATTGATAACAAGCAATATGAAATAAATTATTTTGTGTTTGGTATTGGGGTAGGATTGAAGGGTGATTCAGAAAATTGGAGACAATGGTGGAGGTGATAATGATGGGAGCATTGTCGTTGGAATATTGAATGCCTACAAAAAATCATAATGAACAACTTTGCCAACCACGTGTTTAAATAAAGTGTAAGGTATATTTTATAATGAAAGCCTTAGCAATTTTATGTACATCCTAAAAATATATTAGCACAGAATATTTTTTATCATTTTGTTAAAGACAAGTAAGCCATGATTATTATTATCATAAAATCCAAGTATAAAAGAAAATTTAATCCAATGTACTTTAGATTCCAGAGGTGAGAACTTGCATTCTATGTAACTTATGCATATTTCATAATGAAAATAAATATTTCATTATATTGTATTAAAGGGTTTTATTTTTATTATTTAGTAGGTTAAAATCATTTAGCAACCAAAAAATTGCCTCTTAGTGATTTATTTTATGATCATTCATTTGCAATTTCTTCAAGTTTTGTTGAAGCAATATAAAGTAAATTCCTTTTTTTTTTTTTTTGCTTTTTGGGTCACACCTGGCGATGCACAGGGGTTACTCCTGGCTCTGCACTCAGGAATTACCCCTGGCCGTGCTCAGGGGACCATATGGGATGCTGGGATTTGAACCCGGGTCGGCCGCGTGCAAGGCAAACGCCCTACCCGCTGTGCTATCTCTCCAGCCCCCAATAAAGTAAATTTCTTACGTGCCTAAGGGTTAAGTTTTAGAATGGGAGGGAAAATAGGAATATTGTTGGAGGGAAGTTTACTCGAGTGGTGTTAGAACACCATTCTAAAATACTTAGAACAACTGTATAGGGGCTGGAATAATAGCACAGCAGGTAGTGTGTTTGCCTTGCAAGTGGCTGACCCAAGTTTGATTTACAGCATCCCATATGGTCTCCAGAGCACCATCAGGAGTAATTACCGACTGCATGAGCCAGGAGTAACTCCTATGCATCGATGTTTGTGACCCAAAAAGCAAAAACAAACAAACAAACAAAAAACAACTGTATACAGTAGATAATGAACAACTTTGTAGATCATGGTACTTTTTTTTTTTTTTTTTGCTTTTTGGGTCACACCCAGCGATGCACAGGGATTACTCCTGGCTCTGCACTCAGGAATCATCCCGGCGGTGCTCAGGGACCATACGGGATGCTTGGATTTGAACCCGGGTCGGCCGCTTGCAAGGCAAACACCCTACCCGCTGTGCTATCACTCCAGCCCCCAGTCATGGTACTTTTAATAAAAACAAGTTTTATTAAAGCCCCTGGACCAAAACCTTTCATGAAGCATGATTTGACCTAGTATAAATATATAAATGTTCTGTACTCCTTACTCTGTCCTGCCCTCACCTACCAAAGCAAAATAGTACAAAAATAGTATGAAGAGTAACTTCATAGACAAAAGAGGGAAGTAATGGATGATCATGGGACACTAATCATAAATCTCCATTAGATTTATGGGACCTGCCTGGGGACCACAATATAGTGTGTCTCAAAAGACCAGGGCACAATAAGTCATATTAAACAAAGATGTCCACCAGAATTCTACATGAAGTGTCTGTAAAACAAATTTTCCTATTATTTTCCTAGAGATAAACTTCCTCTTATAAAACTGAAGACTTTATATATGTATATATAGATATATATGCACATACATATATATACATATATATACATATATACATATTTCAATTTCAATATTTAAATTGAAGACTATACACATACATATATACACATACATATATATATACACATACACACTGAAAAGAACCAAAGAACCACTGTTGGCAGGGACACTTTGAAAAAGAACCCTGTTTACCAATGTTCGGATGACCATCTGCTTTGGCTTCTAAGGAAAACAGTACGAACGCTTCTTTTTAAAAATTAGAATAGAGCTTTCATATAACTTGTGACTCTACTTTCTGGCATCTAGCCCAAGAACACAAAAACATTGATTTGAAAAGATGTGTGCATACCTATGTTCACCGCAGCACTTAGCACATAGCTAAGATCATGGTACTTTTGTAAATCATGGTACTTTTTTTTTTTTTTTGCTTTTTGGGTCACACCCAGCGATGCACAGGGATTACTCCTGGCTCTGCACTCAGGAATCACTCCCGGCGGTGCTCAGGGACCATACGGGATGTGGAATCAACTCAAATGCCCGGTGGTAGATCAATGTGTAAAGAATGTGAGGTATACATACATAATGGATTGCTGTGTAGCTATAAGGACATACAAGGCTTTGTAGCTCCCTGCAACCTGGATGATTTGGGAGAGCATCATATAAACCTGAAGCAAGTTAGAGGGAAAAGGACAAATACCACATAATCCCACTCACCTGTGGTACATACAAAAATTAAGCAAGATAACAGATCATATTAAATGACAGTATGATGATGACAAACACTTGAATTTAACAAACCCTGAATTTAACAATTAAGATTTTCACAGAGGAATAGAGGAGGTGAGGAAGTGGTGAGGGGAAGAGACAGAACAGAGGTAATATAAGGACTGTGGTGGACATTCTTAGCACTTTGGTAGTGTTCACAATTATGGAAATTGTATTAAAAACCATAGTCGTAGTGCAGAGGAGATACAGTACAGCAGGCAAGGCAATTGCTTTGCATGAGACTGATCTAAAATTGAATCCTTGATAATACGGTTTCTCAGGCATCTTCAGGGTTTACACTTGAACACAGAACCTGAGTAATACCACAGCACACAGAAAGGTATGGCCCAAACAACATGCCCCAGAGAGGAAAAAGGAAAGAAAATGTAATTGTTAAAATTATTGTAAACATATAACCTAAACTATGAAGTTAATTAAACAGTGAAAGAGAGAAAGCTCTTTATCTTTTCTCTGATCCTGTAAGTGTATGTAGAATTGAACAGGCCAGTTCTAAGGCACAGATAGATTTACCTGGAATTTCTGTTCCCACATTTTGTTACACTCTTGCCGAATTTTTTCTTTGTCTTGAACAAACTTTTGTCCCAGTTGAACTATGTTTTCTTGGAGTCTCTTATTTTCTGCCTCCATCAGTTGCTGCTGCTCCTGTTGCTTCTGTTTGAACAGCTCATGCTCCTTCTCAGTTTTCTCCCTCCTAGCCCGCTCCTCTGATCCAAGAAGATGTAGAGAAGGGAAAATATTCAATGAAGAATCATCCCTACATTCCTGAGCTCATAAATAAAACCATAGAGGAGTGGGAGCTGGGTAATCTCTGCATTTCTGCCCTCTCCTGCTATTTGAGAATGTGACAAAAAAGGCCCCCTCTGACAGAAGTACACTCATGACTCCTCCTGAGTTCAGAGTTAGTAGTGTGTGTGTTCTGCGCTAGAAAGGAAAGTCTCTGCAGAAAGTCTTATCTGACCAGCTTGTCAAAGGGCACTGCAGAAACCTCCCCTCCCCATAGTGTGCTAAGCCCAGCTTGGTACCTGCTAAGACTTTTTCCCCTTCAGTGAGGGCTGTGTCCGACTGCAGGATGGATTTCTCCACTGCTTCCTGTGACTGCAAGAAGTTCTGGAAGACCTCATTTGACTGAAATAAAACAGAAAGAGCTAAGAATTTAGATTGCCACTAACATGTTATGTCTATGTACATACTTCCCATGCTTAAAAATTATATACAGCCACCAGCGTGATGGACAGCATGTAGGGTATTTTCCTTGCACATGCCTGAACTAGGTTTGATGCCCAGTAACCCATATGGCACCCCAAGCACCATCAGGAGTAATTCCTCAGTGTACAGCCAGGAGTAATCCCAGAGCATCACCAGGTGTGCCCCCTCCCACCAAATTACGTACAGTCTTCTTATAAAGTCCAACCTCCTAGACAAAAGTCATCCACTACCAGTGATACTTCTTTCTATAATCTACTCAGAAAATTAGTATAACAGAGTTCATGTCATCATATCCACCCCCCCAATGTCGTATTTGAATTTTATATTGTGTTCTTCTTCATTCTATTGTGTAGAATCTTTACAAATCCCTGATTCCTCACCTTCACTCCTTTTCTGGGCCTCTGATTATAGTCCTGCTTAATTCTTTCCTTTATTTCCATGTAGTCTTTGTGCCCTCCAGGAACAAAGAAAGTTCCTGCTGAAATACTTTCCTTCAGGTCCTTTGAAAGCTGCTCAATGATAGCCTGGCAGTATTTAAAAGATGCCTCTTCATTCTGCAGCAAAAATTCTTTTCTTTTATCCTTTAGGATTTCCTGCAATTATAGACAATATCAAGAGAAGAAAGAACGGTGTCAATACAATTGCAAATAACCTAGTAGGAAGATAAGTCTAACAACAGTCCTCTGGAGTGAAGCCTCATGATAGGAAAGGAACTGCAACTAAAGGAAACCAAATATTTTCATTGATTCAGAACCTTATAAAGTCTCTACAAGAACTTGTGGAAGTTTTTCACCTTTTTGGTCTCTGGTGCCCCAACAAAAATTGCACTTGCTTTTTTGTGAAACGTCTTGATCTTTGCAATTTTAGCATTCAATATTTCTATCAATAATAATACAGCAGAGACCACACTAAGAGAAAAATGGTATGGGAGAAAGTTTAACAGAATAATTTTTTTGTTTTTGGAATGAATATATATCCAGAGGAAAATATATCAGTCAGGAATGACTTTTCTTGTTCCGTGCATATTGGGATATTTTCTAATAATTTCCTTCAGAAGGGTATCTTACATGGTTTTGCTACAAAGCTCAAAAATCTTTTAAACAAAGAGCCATATTTTTAGGAGGAAAAGAATAATAAAATGTAGTTTGAAGCTCTACATCTCAAGAGATCTAAACTAACTTGCCCAAGATTGAGAGCTGAAGCCAGTAAAGGCACATACATGCTTTATTAGTCAAGAGGGTGGATGTCAAAGGCAATGCCAAATTACCAGCAGTTTCTTCTGAAACTCTTGGTTTTCATCCTTGAAGGAATGCTTCATGAAAATTGCAATGGCCTCCTTCTCACAGGTTGCATGCACATCCAGTAGCTCCTGGACCGTCTCTGTTGGAAATTTTACTTCCTGAGTCATTTGCTCACTGTAGTGATCAGATGCCATCTGCACTGCCGCTGAATTCTCAAGCTGAGCTAGAGTTGCCACTGCGTTCTCCAAACAAGGAACTGCTCCACTGCTGATGGTATTCACGTAGGTCACCACCAGAGTAGACAGACCTAAGTAAGCAAATGATGCAGGAAATCGATGAGATGAACATCAAGCTGTCACTCAGTGGCATATAATATTCAGAATTGAAAATCAGAGGATTCTGTCCTAAAAATTAGTTAATGAGTTGGGAATTTTTCAAATACCAGATTGTCACTGAACAGGAATCAAGATTTGGAGACTACATTTCTAATCATCTAACATACAGTCTAATCATTTAACACACAAACAGGTGTTTCTAATTGATCTTCACTTTTGATTTTATATTGACATTTCTTGGGGGTAGGGCATTATGAATTCTGTGTTGCTTAAAAGTTTACCTTCATCCAAAATACTAAGATATATACTGGAAGATATATACTGGTAAATCTTTTTCATTAAGAAATTAAAAGCAAAACATAACAGTTAGGATAAATTACTTTTATAAAAATTCTAAAATTTTAAGTACATTTCTGAAGAACTAAAACTGAATAGTTACTTTTGGATTCATCCATTCTCTCAAAACATCTGCAGTCTTCTGCAAAGAACACTTTAGTGTAAAAGCTCTCTTTAGAAACTAGTATATGTTTTTCATATCTGGTTACCAAGTTTAGCATTAGAGTGAGAAGCTTTGAATTAGTGAAAACTATAGCTATGTGACATAGTTTACCATTTAAAGGGTTATTACAATCTCAGAAGTGTGATAAATATTAACTATGCATACTTGTTCAATTAGTATGAATATAGATTCAGATTTCCTTATAGAATAGAAATGCTCTAAATACGTTACGAAGCACATTCTCTACATGTTGGATCCTACACAGATGAAAAAAGGAGACTCACGTTTTCCAGTGACAGTGACTCCCTCTTTGAGTGTCTTGATTCTTGCATTGGTGAATATATAAGAACAGAATTTTTTGGTTTGTTCCAGAAATTGGGGATCCAGTTGGTTTTCTGGCACGTTCTCAATATTGGCTAGAAGATCTTTGTCATGTACTGGCCAATTAAAGACAAAACACTTCCTTTTTGGAAAGAAATATCTAGTACACTCTCTGGCAGAATTGGATTTTTCCATTTTGGGGTTTCTGCCTGAAGACAAAGAATTACACATATTTCAGTAAGAATAGCCTAGGGGAAATTGAGCTGAAAATTTTTCATGCAGTGATACTTTTTTTTATCCTGCCATCTGTATGACTATAACTCTTAAATACAGATATTCAATATTTCTTTATACGGATAATGTATACCAATAAGATAACTATAAAAGGGAATTTGGGGACACATCTGATTCAGGTAAAGGAAACCTAAGGTTGGTAGTCCAAACCTCTATATGCTAGGTTAGTTTGTCTATCAGATGCTGAAAGAACCAATGGCATAAAGAAAGGAAAAGTTAGATGTAGCTTTTAACCTAATTGATACCATGAGAATTAAGTTTTGGTTCAAAAACAAGAACACCAGAAGGATGCTGAAGCAATATTCTGAATATTAGTAAAAACATACTAGCTATTTTAAAAAATTAGTTAGTTGCTGTTCAAGCACCAATAAATGCTATATTATTTTTCAGCAAAATCTCCTGCTTTTTTAATCAAGAGTAATAAATGTCATTAAAATGTCACTTTCTGGGGCCGGAGCGATAGCACAGCGGGTAGGGCATTTGCCTTGCACACGGCCGACCCGGGTTCGATCCCCGGCATCCCATATGGTCCCCCAAGCACCGCCAGGAGTAATTCCTGAGTGTAAAGCCAGGAGTAACCCCTGAGCATCGCTGGGTGTGACTCAAAAAGCAAAAAAAAAAAAACATGTCACTTTCCCCCTGTGAGGTAGAAAATAGAGTTGACCTGACAGTGTTGCTCTTCTGTTAATTGATTTCAGAAAAAGCATAAATAGAACCGTTAACATATCCCGGGGGGCTACTAACTACTTTTGGCACCAGGCGGCTTCTTGCAGAAATGCCTCTAGACTGTGAACTAAGCTACAGACCCATGCCACCACCAGAGGGGAAAGGTTTTTCTCTCTTGGCCTTTTTTTTCCACGGCGGCAGCGGCATGGCAACCACCATCTTATAGAGCCCATTAACCGGATTTACGAACTTGCAGTGACGTGACTTCTGTCAGAAATTCATCTGGAATCAATTACTAAAATACCAGAAATCCAAAACTGCGCAGCTGCAATAGCCTCAAATGCTCTTCATTCTCAGTTTGGAAAACAAATTATCTAATACCTTTTCGTCAGGTCTGATTGTTAGGGGAAAATTCCAAAAAATAATAGTGAGTTTTCTGTTGAAATATTGAATGTAATCAAAGTAAAGAGAGAAAAAAGTGAAAAATCATCAGCAACCCAGGTCGGGGGTAGTGGGATAGGAGATATACTGGAGATCTTGGTGGTGGAACATGTGCACTGGTGAAGGGATGGGTATTTGATCATTGCATGATTGAGACTTAAACTTGAAAGCGTTGTAACTTTTTTCATGGTGATTCAAATTTTAAAAAATCATATGAAGAAATTAGAATCGAAATAAAGTTTTCATGAAATATATCTTCATGCAAATATTATCCATTAAATAATGGGATTTATTAATTTAATAATGTGCTATTTAATAATGCGCTATTTATTTTATCCTAGATTATTTCATGCAGCTTTAAATATCTTAATAACTTCATTACATCGAATACTTTTTTACTAGAACCTAATTAAATAAGTACATTTATTATCTGTTAAGAATAGCATTGTTCAATATTTGTGAAGCGAAGCATATAGTACTAAATATATAAAGATGGGCCAGAGCAATGGTGCAGCAGGTAGGATGCATGCCTTGCAAAGTAGTCCACTCAGCGGTCCTACCACCTCATACAGATTCCTGGACCTGATAGGAATGATCTATGAGTGCAGAATCAGAAGTAAATCTGAGCACCACTGGGTGTGGCCCCAAAGCAAACAATCAAAAACATGTAAGAATACAATCATTATCAGAAATATTAAAAATATATATCTCACAGATATTTTTACAGTATAAAGTTATTTTGAAATTGATACCATATCAATATTAAAATCTTATTTTCCTCCTTCAGAAATATATGTGTACAAACTTTTTTATTAATTCGTTTTTTCTTGTTTTTGAGTCATACCTGTCGATGCACAGAGGTTACTCCTGGCTCATGAACTCAGGAATTACTCCTGGGGGTTCTTGGGGGACCATATGGGATGCTGGGAATCGAACTTAGATTGGCCAAATGCAAGGCAAATGCCCTACCCGCTGTGCTATTGCTCCAGCCAGTAATTTTTTTTTAACTTCAATTGTTATTTTTAATATCTGACAAGGTTTTGGTCAGTGATTTTCCTCAAGGAAGGCAGAAAACAAGTGTTAGGTCTTTAGAAACATTAGTACACGTTGTTATCTAAGTATTAAATTTTAAAGTGTGTAAGAAAGAACTGTTTTGAGTTGTTTTAAGCTATATAATTTTACTTTTATTTTATTTTTTTGGACGGGACTGACTTGGGTGTCACATGGCATTACTTTGGGGGCTAAATCTTGGCTCTGTGCTCAGAGATCTCTCCTGGTGGGGTTTGCAGGACTATATGAGATACATGGGGTTGAAACCAAGTTGATCTATTTTGTTCTCTTACTTGAACCTTAACTCCAGTTCCTAGATCTTCTTCACAAAATTCAACCTAGTCTCAAATATAAATGCAAATCCAGAAATAACAGGGTTAAGTAACTCCCATACTCTTTGGGCCATCCACTTCCCAAGCCATGAACTCTTACTTTGATGCAGTTTCAAGGCATTCTCCAGGTACTCATCTTCTGTGATAGACTGACCATCTATCTTCAGCTCCAGAGTGAAATCACGGACAGTCCAGATAAAGTCTGGAAAGAAACTCACAAATTCTGCAGAATCTTCTAATCCATCAGGGCAAGCAGAAGACTTTACCTTAATGAGTTCTGTGAGCTCCGTCACATAACTAGGACTTAGTCAAAGGAAAGAAAATCACATCCACAAACCATACATTTCTCTAATAATAATAATAATAGTAAATTATGCATACTCCATTGGCCAGTGTCCCTTGCTACCACCTTTCCTGACCCAGGGACTTGAGAAAAGAAACTGATTCTGTCTCCATTCAAATAATGCAAGGACACTTGGCGGTTTGGTTCCTGGAAGGATACTGCAGCTGCTCCAGGGCCTGGTGATTGATGGTGCCCATGCTATTGTAGACAAAGCTGCTACACAGAAGTATAGCCAAGGCAAAGATCCACGAGTCATTCTTTGGGTCCTCCTGGAATACAGATTTATAATGAAGCATTAGCAACTACTTTTTGGAAGTCTGATCAAACTCTTAACCAATCATTCTTTAATTTATACTTTAATTAACCCATTATCTATGCAAATAAATAGGTGTAAAGACACACATAAATAAAGGTATCAAATGTGATAAGTATAAGGAATGTCTTGTGATTTTAATACTTTCATAAATAAACTTTCATAAATAAACACCATACATTTTTCTTGTTTTCAATTGCATAGAAACTGGAAGAGACAGTACAGTAGGTAAGGAATTTTTCTTGTATGTGGTGGACCCTGGCTTTTCATACAGTATCCCAAGACCACTAAGATTTATCCCTGATCGCAGAGCCAGGAGTAAGCCATGAGCACTGCCTAAAAGCAAAATAACAAACATGCAAAAAACAGTAATATACATAGAAAAACTCAAACCTAGTGTATAATTTGTTGCTTAAGAATGAGTCTCAGAACATCCTCATTGTACACATATTCACTAACCATTGTCTATGTAAAATATATCAAGGAAGATATCTAGATATTCAGCTAATATTAATGAATAAATATTTCTGGAAAGACACGTGATGTTTCCCAGGGATTTAATATTTCAAATAGCAAAGTTAAAATGACAATTGTTATTTTCAAGAAAACAATGTCATAGCAATGACAAGAATCCATGAGATATTGATAAGGCAAATATCCACAATAAAAATGACAATTTTCGAGAGAAGAGGCCAGGCAGTCTGGTGAGCAATGCGGCCGGAGAAATGCTCCGGACCAGAATCCGGGCCAACAACACCAGGGATCCAGACAGAGGAGGTACAGCTGGGACACCTTCTCCAAATGGAGCCCTGGCGACACTGAGCAGCAACTAACATGGCTCCGGGTTGCGGGACTGGAACACATCCAAACCGCGAGGCCGCTAGCGCGGCCGCGCAACCTTTTCTAAAAACTGAAAACATACAATCTTTTAATGGAAAACCAATTATCAAATGCTTCCTTAGTAAGGCTGTCTTTCTTGGGGGGAAACTCCAACAACAATAGTGAGTTTTGTTTTGCAATATGGAACGTAATCAAGGTAAAGAGAAAATGAAGTGAAATTCATCAGTTATACAGTGGGGGGTGGGGGGCGGGGGTATGCTGGGGATTCTGGTGGTGGAATATGGGCACTGGTGAAGGGATGGTGTTTGAATATTGTATAACTGAGACATAAACCTGAAAACTGTGTATCTTTCCACATGGTGATGTAATAAAATTTTTTTTAAAAAATGACAATGTTCATAATGATTTTACACATAGGAATGGACACAAGCAGCAGGACCTCTAGCTTTAAAAGAAATTAAATTGGAGTCTGGAGAGAGAGCCATGAACAAGCCTGAGCATAGCTGGGTGTAATCTAAGATTTTTATAAAAATTCATTTAAATTTCATCAAAAAAAGAACAATTCTTGACCTGATAGTACAGGGTTAAAGTACATGGCTTGCCTTGTATTACCCTGGCTTAGTGTCTGGCATTGTATGTCTGGCTTCAGCCCTAGTATTACCTCCTATAGTTCTAAAGGTTCCTGGCACTGCCAAGTGCAGACCTGAAGTCACTCAAGAACATCCAGAGAGTCCTCAACACCACAAAGCTTGAAAAGCACCACATTCTCCGTCCCTTAATCCTCTGCATAGAACTAAAAACACCAAATATTTGATACTTATTCAAGGGTCCCCTCCTTCTGCTGAGTGTTTCTTCGGCCCCAATAGACAGGCAAATAAAATAAAGCAGATCTCTGTGAGTTTGAGAAAGAGTTTCTGATATTACAAGTTATTTATAACATTTGGAGGGGAGCAATACTGACAATGCTCAGAAGTTGGTATTCTTAACTACAAAGGCATGTATAAGTGATAAGGATCTCAAGATAATTCAAAAAGCATATTTCAGTCTGACAGCTCCCACAGAATTGACAGAAGTAGGGTTGAACTGCCAGTAGAAGTTCCTCTTACCAATCTGCCTTCATTTCAACAACATTTTACTCATTCTGATTGCATGCATGGATTGTTCTAAAAGGGAGAAATTGTGCTTTAGGAAAGGATTTTGATTTGGGTCACTATGTAGGTTTATATGTATGTAGGTATGTATGCATGTATATATGTATGTATGTTTGTTTGTTTGTATGTATCATCTATCTATCTATCTATCTATCTATCTATCTATCTATCTATCTATCTATCCATCCATCTATAGATAGGTTCAAAGCCCAGAGGCCTGGAATTCCTATGTTCAAAGATCACAGACCAAATTTTATAAAAAATTTCACTCATTGACAATGAAAAATAATTATTTTAATTTACTAAAACAACCAATCTTGTCTTACCTAGAAGAAAGATTCAACTAAACCAAAATTTATTCATTTATAATAACTGGGTTTCAGAAGTCTAAAGTAGATCAGAGTGGTTAAATTGGTTAAATTAAGAATCCTCAGGAGAAAGAATGAAAGTGAAAAGCAACTATCTGTGACTTTTTTCCATACCTTTTCCACATCTCCCAAGCCCTCAGTGTCCAGTAGGACGAGGACTTGTTCTGGATTGCAGGGGTGGGGAAGACACCATATCCAGATACCCTTAGTTTTAGATTGCACTGTTGAGCCCAGAGGAAAACCTGCATGGCGAGAGGTAAAAGCATAACAGGGTAACAACAATTTATCTATGCAACCAGAGGACACCACAAAATGAGTTTAGGAAGGAATATAAATACCTCAGGGTGCTGAAAGGTGTTTTTTTGATTTCTTCAAGAATGAAAAACATTATGTAAGTTATTTTTTCAAAACAAAAACTTCAGCTTTGAGAATGATGCTTCACAAGGGCTCACGATATAGACAATGTCTTATCAATGATTAGACAAAATGTAAACAGTGATAACCATTATAAGAATATAATAAATGAAAGTATGTTTTAAAGCCAATGAAAGACAGATTGCATAGATCATTTGGAATAACAAAATTAGAAAGGGAAGTTTATATAATATCTATGCATTAGTGGAAATATTTCAGATAGAAACAAGATATGTTTCAAAAGAAGGTATATATATGTATATATATGTACAATCTACATATATATAATAAACATATGTGTATACATGTTGAAAGAGCCTGGAGAGTGACCAGGTGAATGTTGAAATTTCTGTAATTTAGGAGACATTTTCCTTGTTGGAAGCAAAGCTAAAGTGGGTAAGTAATTAATTCCAATTAAACATTCCAGTTGATGTTGAAACGTTGTTTTATTGAGAGGATTTAGTTTCTCCTTTTATGTGACCAAGGATGAAATTCTGAAAGATTTTATAATAAGTATATATAAAACCCTACATTTTATAAAACATATAGAAACCTATACATATAAAGTTTACATATATAAATATATCATATTTTGTATTATATATCTACATATATATATTAGAGAGAAGCAATTGTTTCATGACTCAGTATACTACTCACCATGGTTCTGTCCTGCAAGACAGTTCATCAGGTAGGATTTGCCTGTACGATACAGTCCTACAATGGCCACCACCACCACCAGCTGAGAAATCTTCTGCAGAATCTCTAGAGCTTCCTGGTTCACTGACAGTTTTTCATCCTTGTTTTCCACCAGACAAATGGGGGTCATCATTTTGGGTCCAGATGCCATGAAAACCTGTAAACCAAGAAAAGCCTCCAGTAGACCAAAGACTAAAATGTCATTTTTTTGTGTTTTGTTATCCAAATGGCACATCAATTTATGACTAGGTCAGAATTTCTTTTAAATAAAATGTAAACTAAACTTTACAGACTGTCAGAGAGATTTTTAAACTATTCCTCTGCAATCTAATGGTTTTACTGATGGTGTAGAGGCCATTACTCTCCAAAAGTTTGCCCCAGCAGTCACACCCATGAACCACCTCCAGTGCTGCCCCCATGTAAGCTTGTTTACCAGCCTTGATGCAGAGACTCATAAATATATCTTGGAAGAGATAAACAAGCTGGAAAAAAAGTTTACAGATACCCATGAATGCCCGAGATGTTTGGGAAACCACAGAGGGGAACAGGTCAACCTAGTGTCCTCCTGAACAGACCCCCAGCAGCAAATTTCTCCGAATTTCAAACTCACCAGCATCACCCCGCCCAAAAATTAGGACCCAGCCTTGCCCAGAAATTAATGTGCTCTAAAACTAGGTATGCAGATTTTGTCACTGAAATCTGCAGCTTTCCTTGGAGTCAGGATAGGCTAATCTCACCGCAATTCCAAGTACTTCTAGAAGCCCTAGTCATTATGTCCACACCCCAAACCACTACTCAGTTATAAATTAACTCCAGATGTACCACCCCCTTAAAAAATTCTGGGGGCTGGAGTGATAGCAGAGAGGGTAGGGCATTTGCCTTGCACGAGGCTGACCCGGGTTTGACCCAGCATTCCATATGGTCCCCTGAGCACCGCCAGGGGTGATTCCTGAGTGCAGAGCCAAGAGTAACCCCTGTGCATCGCCAGGTGTGACCCAAAAAGCAAAAAAAAAAAAAATTCTGGACTTCTTGTAGTAAATGTGGCTGCACAACTTCTCAATCTTTGCAATACTAATAAACCAAGAGTACCATGCCAGATTGAATGGGATGTAATGCATAAGGTAATCAATCTTGATTAACAAAACATAAACACAGAAAGCTTATCCTGTAACAACACCTTAATAATGTCTCCTATAAGAACTTAATGTCTTCATTCTGAGATACAACAATTTACACAAATTTTTCTTCTAAGGAAATATTGTTTTTACTCATTCTGTAAGAAAAATTATTGATAACGAGCAATATAAAATAAATTATTAAGGGCCTCCTGTGGGGGCAGGCTGAAGGGACAGATGGAAATGTTGGAGACAGTGGTGGAGGGTAGGCCTAGTGGAAGTAGATTGGTGATGGAATATTGAATGCCTCTGAGAAACCATCATGAACAACATTGTAAACCACAGTGTTTATATCAAGTGCACAGGAAAATTTAAATATGCAGGCTTTACCTATTTCATATAAATTTCAAAATATATTAAAATGGAATTGCCTTAAAACTTTTGTTACTGATATTAAAACATTACCACGATTAGATCCAAGTATAAAATAAAATTTAATTTAATGTACTTTAGATTCCAGAGTTGAAAAATTATATATGTAAATAAAAATAGGCATTTTATTATATTGTAGTAAATTGTTTTAATTTTATTTACATAGGTACAAATCATATGGTATCACAAACTGCTCTTACTGATTTATTTTCTGATCATTATATTCACTATTTCTTAAACTTGTGTTGAAATAAGCAATATAAAGTAAATTTGTTATGTGCCTAAGGGGAAAGATTGGGATTAGGAAGAAAACTGGGGATATTGTATTAGGAAAGGTCTCACTGGTGGTGACGGAACACTAAATGCCTTGAAATGACTGTATAATGAATAACTTTGTGAATAACGTTGTTTTAAATACAAATAAATTTTTAAATATTATAAAACTTTGCCCCAGTATCAGTAAAAATCAATGGATGTTTATTATACACATAGGTCTTATAACATACTATATCCTCTAATAGATATACATATTCCTAGGCTTACTAGTACTTATAAGAACATGCAGCATATGAATCATTATAACTACTCTTCTTAAAATGACTTGTGAGTAAGTCATAGAGTCTAGATTTAAAACGAAAGCATGCGGGTTATGACAGACCAGGAATCTCTAAACTCTTTTTCCCTAAGAAGATATAAAAAACAAACAAAATATGTTTAGGGCAGTTTAATAGTACTTCAAAAACAGTCAAATGTCTGAAGCAATCAAGAAAAGCACAATTTTTAAATATCACATACAAAATAGAATAAAATTCTATGGAGTAAGTGATTGTGGTGCTCAGAGCACTCCTTATTGTGGGTGGTCTTCATCTAAAGGAGGTTGAAACCCAATTACTAATTCTCTACTTGTATCCAGAGAAAACAGAACAGACTTTACAACAATATTGTGTCTTATTTGGGAGCTACCTCACTGGCTCTTTATACCACTGTACACAACTCCTAAAGAAGAGCATAAATGAGGAATACAATGAAATACACTGAATTTCAAATGAAATGCTCACTGTGAGCAATGCTGGAAAATATGTAAAGAGTAATAAACCATAGATAACAAGGTAAGAGATGACTAGAGAAGGCATAGTTCATATAGGGCAAGATTCCAGTTCCCAGTTCCTTCCTGCAAACTGGAAGAAGCAGGCCAAACTACATTTATAGACTCAATCTGCATGGACTGTAATGACTAGACTCTTTAACTAACTTGGGTATCAAGAAGGAAGAAGCCATGGGTCTTAGGAAAGCTGCAGAAAGACTAATCTCTTTCAATACATCAGGGAGTATGCTATTGTGATTTGCAATACATAAATATACACCACATGGGATTTGTCCCTGTTTCCTGGCACACCATTCCTTTAAAACCTTGTAATTTCTGCAAATAAAAATTGGGTTCAGATCTCTACCTAACACCCTGTACAGAAGTCAGGACAAAGTAGATTAGAAATCTCAACATTAGACCAAAGGTATTTTCAAAGATGACACAGCACTGGCCAAGCAACTGAAAACAGAGATAAACAAATGGGACTATCTTAAACTAAGAAGCTTCTGCACCTCAAAAGAAACAGTGACCAAAATACAAAGACAGATTACAGAATAGGAAAGAATATTCACCCAATACCCATCTGATAAGGGGTTGATGTCAAGGACATACAAGGCACTGCTTGAACTCTACAAGAAGAATACATCCAACCCCATCAGAATTGGGGGGGGGTTGGAAATGAACAGAAATTTTCTTAAAGAAGAAATCCGAATAGCTAAAAGACACATGTGAAAATGTCCTACATCACTAATCAGGGAGATGCAGATTAAAACAAGAGTGAGATATCATTTCACACCACAGAGTCTAGCCCACATCCAAAAGAACAAAAGCAACCGGCGTTGCTGTGGATGTGGGGAGAAAGGGACTCTCCTTCACTGCTGGTGGGAATGTCAACTGGTTCAGCCCTTTTGGAAAACAATATGGACGATTTCTCAAAAAATTAGAAATTGAGCTCCCATTTGACCCAGCAATACCACTCCTGGGAATATATCCCGGAGAGGCAAAAAGATATAGTAGAAATGACATCTGCATGTGTATTTTCATTGCAGTATTGTTTACAATACCCAAAATCTGGAAAAAAGGAGAAGCCCTGCCCTCACCCCCTGCCCACAGTCTGGGGCTCCCTTGGAAGCCCTTCGCCCTGCCTGCCACATCTGAGCCATCTCGCCCACCGGTCCTGACTCCTCCCTCTTCCCCAGGTTAGGGGCGTGTCCTCAAGTCAGTGAGCGTGGTTTCAAAAGTGGGCGTGGCCTCTTTCTGGAGCAGTTATTTCTCCCATTTAATGCATGGTGCTTTGGCTACAATCGATATAATCTATTCCTCTGAAGAATACCCTAGTCATCTTAGTCACTATTTGTTAATAGTCAACTAGCCTATCCTAGCCTAATTTCACAAACACTGTCATTGAACACATCAAGCTGCACATACAGTCCTTTGTGAAAATATCATAGCCCCACGTCTTCAGTTAAGGCCCCTCTCAAGCTAATGAGAGCGCCTGATAGTAAAACCCATAACAAACAACATGAAGAAACAGCGAAAATCCCCACCACCATGAGAGATGGAAGGGAGGATCTCAGTAACCTCAGCAGCGACTTCCCAGTAATACAACCTCCTCTCGGATAAAGAATTCAGAGAGGAAATTGTCAAGATGGTTGACGAACTCAAAGCAACTATGGAACGAACATCCAATAAATTAAGGAAGGATATGGGTGCAGCATTGAACAGTCCACCAAGATTATCCAGGAAGAAATGAGAGCAGAAATTTCAAAGCTACGAACAATTAAAAGAATCAGTGGATGAAATAAAAAAGCTTGTTAGGAGCCCTCAATAGTAGAATGACTACAGCCGAAGACAGAATCAGTGAGCTTGAAAACAACCTGCAGAAAGCATATAGGCAACAACAAATAATGGCAAAAGACCTCAAAATGGCTCTGGAACGAATTAGAGTCCTAAAGGATGACCTCAGGAGAAACAACATAAGAATCATTGGAGTACCAGAAGCACAGGGAACCAATCACAATGAAAAAAAAAACACAATTAAAGACATCATTGCTAAGAAATTCCCAGAACTAGAGATTGTGGACATCCAGATCCAAGGAGTCCAAAGGGTGTCAGCTAAAAGAGACCCACATAAAAAATTCTCAAGCATATCATAGTCAAAATGATGGATGCTGCGGATAGAGATACAAAACTGCAAGCAGCAAGATCAAAGAAGGAGATCATATACAAAGGAGCACTCCTTAGACTCACAGCAGACCTATCAGAAGAAACCTTCCAAGCCCGAAGAAAATGGTGGGATATAGTGAAAAAACTTAATGAAATGAACACCTCACCAAGAATACTTTACCCAGCTAAACTCTCATTTAAACTTGAAGGAACCATACACTATTTCATGGAGAAGCAACAGCTCAGGAACTTCATAGACTCAAGATCAAATTTAAAAGAAGGACTCAAAGGGCTAATATAAGACAAGGAAAAAACCTACAAGAACAACAAACCCTACAGAAAAATGGCAGAAAATCCCATGCCAATAGCTTCTCTTAAAGTTAACAGTCTAAATGCACCAATCAAGAGGCACAGAGTGGCAAAATGGATTTGGAAACTAAACCCAACTTTCTGCTGCCTACAAGAAACACATCACAGTAGTCAGAACAAACACTGACTCAAAATCAAAGAATGGAAAACAATCCTACAAGCAAATAGCTCCATCAAAAAATCTGGGGTGGCCATACTAGTATCTGACAACATAGATTTCAGGCTGAAAAAGATCAGAAGGGACAGCAAAGGTCATTTTCTATTCATCAAGGGATATGTACATCAGGAAGAAAACACTCTTAGACGTATACGCACCTAATGAATGACCAGCAAAATAATTAAAAGAACTCCTAACAGAATTTAAGGGGGACAAAACTAGCACCACGATAGTAGTTGGAGACTTTAACACTGTCTTATCACCTTTGGATAGATTGACAAGAACAAAACTCATCAAGGAAACAATGGCTCTGGAGGAAGAAATGAAGGAGACAGGGCTAATAGACCTATACAGGACTATACACCCCAAAAAGAAAGAATACACATTCTTTTCCAGCACACATGGAACATTTTCCAAAATAGACCATGTTCTGGGTCACAAATTATACCTTAATAAAATCAGGAAGATAGAAATTGTTTCAACTATCTTTTCAGACCATGATACCCTGAAGATGGAAGTTAATCACACACAGATGTGGAGAATCAAATCAAACACCTGGAAATTAAACAACTCATTGTTGAACAATGAGTGGGTCACAAAGGAAATCAAGGAAGAAATCAAAAAATACCTCGAAACAAATGAGAATGAAGACACAAGCTACCAGAACCTATGGGACGCAGCTAAATCTGTGTTAAGGGGAAAATTTATAGCTCTGCAAGCTTTAAAGGAGGAAAGGGCCTATAGAGATAGCTTGACTTCGCAGCTCAAGATCTTAGAAGAGGACCAGCAAAAGGAACCCAAACCAGATCAAAGGAAAGAAATAATAAAACTTAGAGTAGAAATTAATGATATGGAAACCAGAAAAACAATCCAAAAGATCAATGAAAAAAGGGCTGATTCTTCGGGAAAATAAATAAGATTGACAAACTGCTAGCAAGACTCACAAAGAAAGAGAGAGAGAAAACTTTAATAAACCGAATCAGAAATGAAAAGGGGGACATCACAACAGAAACCAATGAAATTTAAAAGATCATCAGAGACTACTTTGAAAGTCTGTATGCCACAAAACAAGAGAACCTAAAAGAAATGGATGAATTCCTTGATTCCTACAATCTGCCAAGACTGAACCAAGAAGACTTAAAATAACTGAATAGGACCATAAATATCAAGGAAATAGAAACTGTAATCAAAATTCTCCCCAAAAACAAAAGCCCAGGTCCAGACAGACTCACTGGTGAATTCTTCCAAACATTTAAAGAAGATCTGTTGTCAGTTCTCCTCAAGCTTTTCCAGGAAATTAAAAAGGCAGGAATTCTCCCAAACAGTTTCTATGAGGCACATACCTCCCTAATACCAAAAGCAAACAAAGACACCACTAACAAAGAAAACTATAGACCAATATCCCTGATGAACACCAATGCGAAGATCCTCAACAATCCAACAACTCCTCAAAAAGATCATACACCATGACTAAGTAGGATTCATCCCGGGGGTGCAAGGATGGTTTAACATTTGCAAGTCAATCAACATAATCCATCATATCAACAAAAGTAAAGATAAAAACCATATGATCATATCAATTGATGCAGAGAAAGCTTTTGACAAGATCCAATATCAATTCATGATAAAAAAATCTCACCAAAATGGGCTTTGGAGGTATTTTCCTCAAGATAGTCAAAGCCATCTACCACGAACCTATGGCAAGCATTATCCTCAATGGGGAAAAACTAAGGGCCTTTCCTCTAAGATCAAGGACAAGACAAGAATGCCCACTCTCACCACTTCTCTTCTATATAGTACTGAAAGTACTCGCAATAGCCATTAGGCAAGAAAAAGATATTAAAGCCATTCAGATAGAAAAGGAAGAAATCAAACTCTCACTATTCACAGATGATATGATACTATATCTAGAGAAGTCTAAAACTTCTACTAAGAAACTCTTAGAAACAACTGACCTGTACAGCAAAGTCGCAGGCTATAAAATCAATACCCAAAAATCCATGGCCTTCCTATATGCAAATAATGAGACAGAGGAAAGGGACATGAAAAAAGCAATCCCATTCACAATCGTGCCCCAGAAAATCAAATACCTCAGAATCAGCTTAGCTAAAGAAGTAAAGGACCTCTACAAAGAAAACTATAAAATGCTACTCCATGAAATAAAAGGGGACATGAGGAAATGGAAACATATCCCCTGCTCATGGATAGGGAGAATCAACATTGTCAAAATGACAATACTCCCGAAAGCATTATACAGATTTAATGCAATCCCTATAAGGATACCCATGACATTCTTCAAAGAAATGGATCAAGCAATCCTGAAATTCTTATGGAACAATAAACGGCCACGGATAGCTAAAACAATTCTTGGGAAAAAGATGATGGGAGGCATCACCCTCTCCAACCTTAAACTTTACTACAAAGCGGTAACAATTAAAACAGCATGCAACTGGAACAAAGGCAGGGCCACAAACCAATAGAACAGAGTGGAATATCCCTACACACAACCCCAAATGTATGATCATCTAATCATTGATAAGGGGGCAAGAAATGTGAAGTGGAGCAAGGAAAGCCTCTTTAACAAATGGTGCTGGCATAACTGGACAACCATATGCAAAAGAATGGGCTTAGACCTCGACCTGACACCATGCACAAAAGTCAGATCAAAATGGATTAAAGACCTCAACGTCAGACCACAAACCATAAGGTACATTGAAGACAAGGACAGAAAAACCCTTTCTATATTGAAGCTAAAGTTATCTTCAAAGATGACATGGAACTAAGCAATCAAGTAGAAACAGAGATAAACAAATGGGACTATCTTAAACTAAGAATCTTCTGCACCACAAAAGATAAAGTGACATGAATACAAAGACAATCTATATAATGGGAAAGGATATTCACCCAATACCCATCTGATAAAGTGTTGATATCAAGGGTATATAAAGTACTGGTTGAACTCTTCAAGAAGAAAACACCCAACCCCATCAGAAAATAGGCCGAAGAAATGAAGAGAAACTTTTCTAAGGAAAAGATACGAATGGCTAAAAGGCACATGAAAAAATGGTCTGCATCACTAATCATCAGGGAGATGTAGATCAAAACAACTATGAGATACCACCTCACACCAAAGAGAACAAAAGCAACTGCTGTTGGAAAAGTTGTGGGGAGAAAGGGACCCTTCTACACTGCTGGTGGGAATGCCGACTGGTCCAGCCCCTTTAGAAAACAATATGGACGCTTCTCAATCAATAAATTAGAAATTGAGCTTCCATTTGACCCAGCAATACCACTCCTGGGAAGATGCCCTGGAGAGGCAAAAAGTTATAGTAGAAATGACGTCTCCTTTTCTATGTTCATTGCAGCACTGTTTACAATAGCCAAATCTGGAAAAAAACAGAGTGCCCAAAAACAGATGATTGGTTAAAGAAACTTCGGTACATCTATGCAATTAAATACTATGCAGCTGTTAAAAAAGATGAAGTCATGAAATTTGTATATAAGTAGATCTACATGGAAAGTATCATGTTAAATGAAATGAGTCAGATATAGAGAGACAAACATAAAAAGATTGTACTCATCTGTGGAATATAAAATAACATAGTGGGAGACTAACACCCAAGAGTTGTAGAGATAAGGATTAGGAGGTCTGCCCTACAGCTTGGAAACTGGCCTCACATGCTAGGGGAAAAGATAGCTCAGGCAGAGAAGGAAACACCAAATAGAGGATGTCAGGAGTATCCATTTGGGTTGGAAGATGCGAGCTCAAATTAGACTATAGACCAAACATGATGGGCACTCAATACATCTATTGCAAACTACAACACCCAAAAGGAGAGAGAACAAAGGGGAATTCCCTGCCACAGAGGCATGTGGGGTTGGGGGGGGGGAGTGGGGGGGGTGAGAGGTATACTGGGATCATTGGTGTAGGTGAATGGGCACTGGTGGAGGGATGGGTAAACAATCAGTGTATGAGTAAAATGCAAACACAAAAGTTCATAAGTTTAGAACTACATCCCAGAGATTCCATAATAAAATGTTTTTTAAAAAGTAAATAATAAAAAATGAAGAGATAAAAAATGTAAATAGTAATAAACCATAGAAAACAAGGTAAGAGATGGCTAGAGAAGGCATAGTTTATATAAGGCAAGATCCCAGTTCCCAGTTCCTTCCTGCAAACTGGAAGAAGCAGGCTAAACTACACTTATAGACTCAATCTGCATGGGCTGTAATGATTAAACTCTGTTTAACTAACTTGGGTATCAAGAAGGAAGGAGCCATGGGTCTTAGGAAAACTGCAGAAAGACTAATCTCTTTCAACACATCAGGGAGTATGCTATTATGATTTGCAATACACAAATATACACCACATGGGATTTGTCCCTGTTTCCTGGAACACGTTTAAAACCTTGTAATTTCTAAATGATGAGAATGATAGGAGTATTATTTTTTTCATTTGTCCTTAGTTTCTGAAACACCTATAGAGTTATCAAGGTAAAAGGAGTGCTATTTTGTTTTTGTAATAAGTGGCCCTTTCAACCATCTTTAAGTTTATGTTAATTAGATGATTTTAGAAAGCCCTATGATAATCAGACAGGGGAATCTGGTTCCCAAGAGAATAATCACAGGATCACAGTAGGACATTTAAAACCTCACCTCCAAAGTATAGACAGGGAGGGTATTTGAAAGTTGAAATAGCACCAACAGACAATCATTTCATTAACTGTGGCTTGTTTAATAGAATATTTCAAAACACCCTTCTGAAGAAATTTCAAGAGAATTTGGTTCAATGAACATCTGCTGTTGCTCAGAAGATACCATGTATGGAAAGACCGTGGAAGGTCCACAACTCCATTGATACCTTGCCTTATTGCTATGTTCCTGCTGCTTCTGAGTTGTATATTTATACAACAAATAAATACTTTACTAAGAACAGTGTCTTTCCTTAGTTATTGGAGACATTCTAGAGAACCATTTAGACTGAGGAGATTATTGGTATATCTAATTTATAACCAGAAAGAAGTATAGTGATATATTTCCCATCTGAATTGGGGACAGTCTTGTGGGAATGAGTGCTTTACCTGCAGGGTAGGTGGTAACTCTAGTCTGTTATATATGTATCAGGATAACATATATGGAAAAATAGGTACTTTTAATAGATAGGTTTGCTGTAAATCTAAGGAATGCCCTTTGTATGTAATTTCCTTCTGTGGATCTTGCTGTTTTCAGTATTGTATCTCTATCTATGGTGTTTTTTCATTTTGATTAGGATGGTATTGTAGTCTTTATAGAGTCTCTCTTAGCTGCAGTCTTTTAGCCCTTCGGGCTTCTTGGACCAGGATGCCTATGTTCTCCAGCTCTGTGAAGATTTTGTAATGATGCCTTTAACTGTTACAATCTCATTGGGTTTGCTTCCCTGTCCCTCTGGGACTCCAAGAATTCTACTGTTTTTCCTCTTGAATTCATCCTATAATTCTCTGTTCTGCTCTTGAGTTATTTTGAGGACTTTTTCCGTTCTTTGCTGTTCCCTGGAGGTATTATGCATCTCATCCTCAAGCTCACTGATTCTGTCTTCAGTTGTTACTCTGCTATTAGGATGCGCACTGAGTTTTTCATTTATCTTTCAAATTTTTAATTAATGTTAATTCTGTTTGTTGCTTTCTTATTTCTGCTCTCATTTCCTCCTGTATTTTTATTGAAAGTCCATTTCCACTATTTCTTTGAGCTCATTAAACATCCTCAGTATTTTGTCTCTGAATTCTATATCACAGAGATTATGTATGTGAGCAGTCCTTGCTGAGGCTTAGGACTCCAATTTCATCTCCTCCTCATGGCTGGAATCTGCACTGCTTTCCCATGGTGCTTGTGGTACTCTGGAAGTGGTTCTTTCTAATGCACTATCAGCATGTCCCTATCCACTGCCTGGGAAGGATCTTGGAGAACTTGGTGGGTTGTGGTCTCTTCTTTCCCTGAATAGGATATGGTTTGGGAAA
This sequence comes from Sorex maritimensis, assembly GCA_030324115.1. NCBI lineage: Eukaryota > Metazoa > Chordata > Mammalia > Eulipotyphla > Soricidae > Sorex > Sorex maritimensis. Next base: position 113,615 of record JASTTN010006544.1, read on the forward strand.
TTGCAGTGAGTGGGCCTTCAGCATATAGCTTGCGGTCAAACATTCACATAAACAGGTTGAGAAAGCCATTTTATAAGAACCAGAGGACTGAACATTTTTACAAGAGCAGTATGGTTAGCCAACAGGAGCAGATAGATCAGCCTTCTGGATATCTATTGTTATCTCCCCTAGTTGCCCCGGGTGCCATTAGTTACTTCTAGCTTTACCTTAATGCTATGACGCAAGTAGATTGAAGCCTAAGCATACATAAGCACTGTGGAGTTACAATAAAGCAGCTTTTGCTTTTGCTCACCTCTCTCTATATGTGGGTATGTGTGTGTTTGTCTCCCCTCTCCCTATCACTCTCGAACCCTCTACTCCTGAACCCCATTATCCGATTCCACGATATGGGACAGGAAATTCACTGGGGTCCGCCTGAGCAGCCACCTACTCTGAAAAACCATGCCCACCTGAGGGAGTAGCCAGGCATTAGAGCCATTCAGCCACTGTTATGGCAGATTCTGTGTCCCAAACTGTCTCTACTTTGCCGCCCCCAGGTAATATCTTCCCACCACACCACCAGGTCCATAGGTGCTTTCCATGTCTAGAGTATTTAGACATGAAGGATTGAGAATTGTGACGAGCGAAGAAAAATATCTTTATTTCAGAAGCAAAGCTACTAATAAGCTATCTAAAGTCAAGAGAAGTGACACTTTGTGAAGTTATAATGGAAAAGCAACCAGCATATGGGAAAACTAAAATCTAGACACAGGTTTCTCCCCAAGTTAGTTTTAAGACTCAAATTCAACTCAGCTAATTAATGTAAGACTTTCTTGATACAGCATCAATTAGCAGGGACTGGAACAGGTAGATATTTTTATAAATGCTCAATTTTAAACAAAAGAGAAAAATCTTGAGGCATACAAACAGAAAAATATGATGAAAATAAAACTGAGATCTTTTTTCTGAGAAGACCTTGCATATAGTAGGCAAAGACAATAAAGTCGCATAACTAGCACATAGCACTGTCACTCATCGATTTGCTCAAGCAGGCACCAGTAACATCTCCATTGTGAGACTTGTTGTTACTGCTTTTGGCATATCAAATATGCCACAGATAGCTTGCCAGGTTTTGCTGTGCGGCGAGATACTCTTGAAAACTTGCTGAGCTCTCCGAGAGAGAGGGAGGAATGAAACCCGGGTAGACCGCATGCAAGGCAAATGGTCTACCCACGGTACCATTGCTCCAGTCCAACATAACTAAATGTTTTAAAATGTTTTAGATGTTTAGACTTTAAAAGTCTACAAGAAACACAATAAGCTAGGAGATATAAGTAAAATATCAGGAGAACAAAATTAGAAAACCAGCATTATGTTGAAAGTTGTAAAAAAATAGAACATAAACTCTGGAACAGTAAAATTCAATTGCTAAATATGTTTTAATGGTGAAAGATCATCCTTGATACAGAATATTAAAATACTTTGTACATTTGAGTTACAACATTTGGTATTTTGAACTTTGAGCAGGAAAATTTAGGAAATCTTTTATTGATGAGAAAGATATTACCTGTGATACTTGACATAGCAATGGTATGGTGCCACCCAGGTTATAGCATAGTGTACATGGGCCATGCCATACTGGGTATGAATTTTTAATTTTAGTTCTCACACATGCCAAGCATAATCTATACCACTTATGTAACATCTACAACATTTATGTTGGCAAATGTACAACCTAGACTAAAGGAATACCATTATATGCTATTTATAATATACTTTTTGAGTATTCTACCAGAAGAAGAAAAGAGAAAGGGGCAAGTAAATTACTTGAAGGAATAATAAACCAAAATGTTTCTGGGTCTGGAGCCATAATACAACAAGTAGGGCACTTGCCTTGTATGTGGCTGACCCACGTTTGTTCTTTGGTATTCCACAGGACCCCTAGAGCCTGCCAGAAGTGATCCCTGAATGCAGAAATGCGAGTGATCCCTGAGGACAATGGATGTGCCCTCCTCGGAACAGAAAAAAAATCATAAGATGAGCAGCATGACTTCACAATGTTAGATTAACAAAATCTAAGCAGAATAGATCATATAGATCCATGCTAAAGGACATTATAATGAAACTGCCAATGGACAGAGAATTTTAAAATATACCAAATTTACCAACTCATCACATGGAATCAAATCATGTGATAAATAACTCAACAAAAGCCTTAGAGTCAAAGCTGTCCCCATAAAAATACTAATGACATTTTTTAGAGACATAGAATAAATGTTATTAAAATTTACATAGGGTGAAATTATCTAAATGACCAAATCAATTCTATGCAAAGAGGGGATAGGAGGCTTTCCCCAAAACTATATTAATCAAGACAGTGTGGTGCTAGAATAAAGGCAGACTCTCAGACCATTGGTGTAGAATCAAAAGCCAGAGACCTTCAGGCATATTGAGCAGCTAATCATCAATAAGAATATAGGCATATGAAATGGGCAAGAAGGTATATGGAACACCTTCCAAATAATGGTGCTTGGAAAATTGTTTAGCAACATGCAGAGAAATTAACTTTCACCTTTATTTTATACCATACACAATAGTAAATTCAAATGGGTTAAGGACTTCAATATCAGACCCAAATCCACAAATAATGTTGAGGAAAATTTAGCAGAGCTATTCATGATGATGACTTTAGAAGCATCTTTAGTGACTCAATGCCATGGCCAAGCAAACTGAGGCAAAATTAAAGAAATGAATCTACATTAAATTAAGAAACTTCTTCATTACAAAAAGAAACAATGCCTAGAATAAAAAGATACTCTACAGGCTGAAAGAAAATATTTGCTCACCATTCATCTGACAAGCGGTTAATATCCAGGATAAACAAAGCACTTGCAAAACCTAACAACAAAAATACAAACTGATCAAAAATGGGGAGAGGGGTAAGAATGATAGTACTGGGGGAAGGGCACTTACCTTGCATGGGGGCTGATCCTGTTTCGATGCCTGGCATCCTATATGGTCCTCTAAGCATTGCTAGGAGTAATTCCTGAGTATAGAGCCAGGAGTGGACAACCCCACCCCTCCAAAAAAAAAAACACAAATGGAAAAAGCTAAAAACCTGCTCATTAGTTCTGATCAGGAAGGTACAAATCAAATAACAATGGTATATTACCTTGTACCAGTCAGACTGATGCATATCATAAAGAATAGGTATAATCACTCTGGTTACAGATGTGAGGATAAAGGAACCCTTAACCACTGTTGATGGAAACATCGACTGGTTCACCCTCTATGGAAAACAATATGGAGATTTCTCAAAAAATTAAGACTTGAAGTTCCATATGACCCAGCAATTCCATATCCTGTCATCTATTCTAAAAACCCAAAAATACTATTTTGAAAACATGTTAATATTCCCAGGTTGATTGTAGTACTATTCACAATAGCCAAGATCTGGAAACAACCCAAGTACCCATGAACAGATGAGTGGGTAAAGAAACTATGGTACATATACACAATAGAATACTACTGGGAATGAAAAATATGAAATCATGTGATATGCTTATATGGTCACATCACTCAGAAGGAGAGGGACAGATACAGAATGACCTTTGACAGATATGGGATATAAAATAACAACAAATATCCAGTGATAACAGAACCTGACAAGTGGCCTACGGAACTGAGTTTATCAATGGTGCTTAGGGTTAGTGGGAAGGGACCTTGGAACATTGTTGTGGGAACCCTTACAGTATGGTGGTGAATAAGTTCTGTGGGAGTGTGTCAACAATAGAACCCAAGGCTTCATGTATTTGAAGCACAGAGTGATATCTCTTGTCCCTTCTGGCACAATTTAACTGCCATTATAAACTAAAATGCTCTATAATGTTCTATAAGAGTCATAAAAATATATAAGCATATTCAAATATCTTAAATATTTTAATATATTTATGTTAAATATGCATGGTGCATCTAATACTATCAAATTACTGACTCCATCAGTTATTATGTGATGGCCTTCACAAGTCACCTCTCCTCACCACAGTTTACAAAGATAATGTCAGGTGTAATAAGAGTAAAAGTATGGGCCCCACTCAGTTTTAGTCTAACAAGAGAACTAGCTAGAGGTAAAATAAAATGTTACTGAAGGCAGCAGACAGTTTTAGCTCTAGGCAATTTAAGGGAGGAAAAAAAAATAGAGTAAAAGGTAGGTAAGAAAAAAATAAAAACAGGAAAGATGCAGCAAGCCAGCAAGGCAATGGGAGATGCAGCAGAGGTAGCAAGCTAAGAAAGGAAGCACTTAATTTCCAAGGTGAAAGGTTTTTCTAAGGCCACAGCAGCAGATTTGGTTTGGATACCCAGCTTTGGGTCTGCCTAACACCAGGTTCACCTAGAGACAACAGTGGTGAAAACAGGGACCATTAAAGGAGATGGCCAAATTCAATGAACCTCTGACTAATGGCAGGTCATGGGTGGTGTCCCCTCCTGCAACTTTTTTTGGTTTGCCAGTGCACTGACTGGTGTCACTTCCTGCAACTTCTTGGATTTCCTGTTGCCACGGCATGGGGGTGGCACCCCCTCCTGCAACATTTTGGGTAAAGCAAGGTGCAGGTGGTGTTCTCTCCTATGAGATTTTGGTTAGGGTTTTGCCAAAGAGCCATTCTGTTTCAGGGTTTTTGTTTTGTTTTTTGTGAAAAGAAGCATTTCACCAACCATAGCAGTACCATGTGGCTGAAGTATGACTTTCCCATCTAGGGGAAATATGACAGCTTGCACTACCAGACCATTTTTTAGTTGAATCCTTTGTGAAGGAAGCAAAAGAAATGGGATTATCAATGGGATTATCACACACAGGGAGATGTGTGATCATATAATTAACCTTTAATATTAGAGATGAAGAAATTTGTCATTAAGGCAACTTACCACCATGTCTGGTAAGAAAAGACTAATTCTCTACCTCAGAACTAGGAAAGTCCAAAATGATAACATCTTACCACCTTAGGTTTACAAACAATTATTTTTGCCGGCTTTATATTAAAAATAGAAATTTTTGATCCATTTTTAATAAGCAGGAAACAGTCTGGTCAGGCAGGGAAACAGGGGCAAGGTTCCCAATTGGCTAACAAGGCTAAGTTTGCCTGAAGACTGCTTCTTCCTTTTTCAATCCATCAGCTTTCTCCCTGCCATTCTTGAAACATCAGATCAATCAATCAATTGTAGATGTATATGCATGTACATGTGTGTTTGTAGTCAGTTTGTCTCTCATCTGTCTGTCTGTGTGGAACACTTGAATGTTAGAGCCAGACTGAAACGAGAAGTAGAAATCCTTATATCTGGGCAAGCTGCATCATCACGAGTGGTCAGAGTAATATGCAACCCAACCATTTCAAAGTAGGTAGTTGTGGATCTTGTTACACCAGGAACATACTGAAAGACCTCTAAGCAGAGTGTTGAGCATGAGAAGAAATTGAAATTCTCAATCTAGAACTTATGTAAAAGGTTAAAGGATTCCTGATCCCTGAAATTATCTCAGCTTCAGAACCTGTACTGTGTTTAGAAAGGGCAGGGAGCTAGAGACAAAAGTAGGAGAGACAGAAGAGCTTTGTTAGATAATGCAAAGCTTTACCTTATAAACCTATTAATTTTGATGAAAATTTAGGCAGTTTTATAAATAACAGAGGCACAGAAGACATCAAAATCAAATCAAAGGAATCTTTTTCACATTTTCATGAACATTGGCAGTTCCAATATTTTCTTATGCTGATATGTAAAAGTTTGATAAAAACAAAGAACCTTTTTCTTTGTCTGAAAGCATGTTTGTATTATCTCTTGTGGAATTGGTATAGAAAGCTCATGATTTGAAATAACTAAGGCACAAGAACTATCAAAAGTAAGTCAAAAAAGGTATTCTCATGTTTCATAAAAACTGTTGGCTCAAAGGTTTTCTTATGTTCATATGTCTTAATGTATATATTTATTTTGTATCTGCATTGGATTATTAGAATATCTGACCTAGAAAATCTTGTTAATTAAATAGTGGTGGTACATAAACAAGTCATAAGTAATGGTCTAGCTTAAACTGTGTGTTTCTAGAGTTATAAAATTGGTTGCAAAACTTTTATCCTACCAGTGTTTTATTTGATCTCTGAGACATTTGGTAACTTAAATTTCTAGAGCTACTTAGGTAAGAGTTAAATCTCAGACCTCAGTCTGACAGTCTGAACCCATAGCAGTGCCACTTGGTCACTGTCACTGTCACTGTCATCCAGTTGCTCATCGATTTGCACGAGTGGGCACCAGTAACATCTCCATAGTGAGACTTGTTGTTACTTTTTTTGGCATATCGAATACCCATGGATAGCTTGCCAGGCTCTCCCGTGCAGGTGAGATACTCTTGGTAGCTTGCTGGGCTCTCCGAGAGGGGCAAAGGAATCGAACCTGGGTTGGCCATGTGCAAGGCAAATGCCCTACCCACTGTACAATTAAATATATCAGACTTCTCTGTTGGAATTCCAGTCCAGCTTCAGGACTGTTTACTGAAGAAAAAAATTTAAAAAGTGAGCCACTTTAAAATATAAGCTGCTAGCATCACCCTCCCTTTTTTTAATGACTTCTGAATATGGATAAAAAAATGGGCAAAAATGTGGGAAATAAAAGCAATCAGGCTTTATATATATTATATACATATATATATATATATATATATATATATATATATATGTAGCACTGTAACACTGTCATCCCGTTGTTCATTGATTTGCACGAGCGGGCACCAGTAACGTCACCACTGTGAGACTTGTTGTTACTGTTTTTGGCATATCGGATATGCCATGGGTAGCTTGTCAGGTTCTGCCGTGCAGGCAAGATACTCTCAGTAGCTTGCCAGGTTCTCGGAGAGGGATGGAGGAAACAAACCTGGGTCGCCGCGTGTAAGGCAAATGCCCTACCTGATTTTCTATAGTTCCAGTCCTATATATATGATGTTGTTAAACTGCCCAGTACATGAAAGTGTATGCTATTATAAAGATATCTTTGTTTCATGTAAGCCTTCTCAATCTAGTCTTTTTTTTTTTTGAATCACTGTTTGAGAGACACTTACAAAGCTGTTCATGATCAGGTTTCAGTCATACATCCCTCGACCTTTGTACATTTCCCAGCACAGGTCTCCCCAGGTTCCCTCCCATTCCCCCATCCCCCATTCCCTGACTGCCTCTCTATAGCAGGCACTTTTCTTATAACCTTTCAGTATCAATATTTCAAACCACAATTCCCAAAAGCAGAGAGAGAGAAAAAAAAGAGAGAGAGAGACAGAGACATAGAGAGAGAAGAAAGATGTCAACCTAAACCATAAAGCTTATGAAAACTTTATCCACAAATGTGAAATCCTTACTGTATCATGTTAACTTTTGTGAGTGTTTTACCCTTTTTATATCTGTTTTCCTAGAAATCAGAACTCTAAAGATAAAACTTTCAATATGTTTTCTAATCAGTTCCTAATATTAAGTGAACTTTTGCCAAGAGAAATATGTTACAAGATCTTTAATTGTGGACATAGTAAGCCTTTTGGACATCTATAGAACTAATTTAATGCTTTTGAAATAGTACAACAGAGGGGCTGGAGCGATAGCATAGCAGGTAGGGCGTTTGCCTTGCATGTGGCTGACCTGGGTTCGATTCCCAGCATCCCATATGGTCCCCCAGCACCGCCAGGAATAATTCCTGAGTGCAGAGCCAGGAGTAACCCCTGTGCACCGTTGGGTGTGACCCTAAAAGCAAAAAACAAATAAATAAATAAATAAAAGAAATAGTACAACAAAGTCCAGTTTTGTCATGCTATAGGAGATAATGATTGGTAACTTCTGTCCAAACTTCTTGGGAGATTATGTTTTACTAAGTTCAGTAAAATAGCACTGTAGCACTGTCCTCCCTTTGTTCATCGATTTTGCTCGAGCCGGCACCAGTAACGTCTCCATTGTGAGACTTGTTACTGTTTTTGGCATATTAAATATTCCACAGGTAGCTTGCCAGGCTATGCTGTGCAGGTGGAATACTCTTGGTACCTTGCCGGGCTCTCCGAGAGGGATGGAAGAATTGAACCCAGGTTGGCTGTATGCAAGGCAAATGCCCTACCCACTGTGCTATCACTCCAGTCCTCAATAAAATAAGGAGGTTAAAAATAAGGAGGTAAACCTGTGAGATGTGACTATAAGGATGGACTATAGATGTATGTTTTAAGTAAGAAAGATAATAGATGGAGATACCCTCAGTGGGAAAAATGAAAGGAATCCTGAAGTTGATTTTGAAATAGAATGAAGAAAGGCTAAAGGAGAGAATGAATGCAAAGGAAAGTGTGCAAAGTAATGTGTAGAAGATTTGAGGTTGTGTTTTAAGGAAAGAAACTATGATCAAACTCTATTGTTATAAGAAAATTTAAATTATATCTTCAGAATTATTCTGGTACTTTTTTGGCATGATCTTTGGAAAAGATATTAGACCGATGGTCTGAATTTCTGCTGTAATACTCTTAGAGAATTGGAAATCAAGATTTTCAACATGGGACTAAAAGAATTAGACACTGCACTGTAGTACTGTCATCTCGTTGTTCATTGATTGTTCATCGATTTGCTCGAGCGGGCACCAGTAACATCTCCTTTATGAGACTTGTTGTTACTGTTTTTGGCATATCGAACACACCATGCTTAGCTTGCCAGGCCCTGCCCTGTGGGCAGGGATAGTATCAGTAGCTTTCCGGGCTCTCCAAAGGGGACAGAGGAATCAAAGCCTGGTCGGCCTTATGCAAGGCAAATGCCCTACCCACTGTGCTATCGCTTCAGTCCAGGATTAACAATATAATTAGTAAAATTTCCTACATTTTCCACACGATTCTCCATTCTTATCTCAAACTTTTACCAAGGTGCAATGCTATGGCTTCAGAGTATCAAGCTGACTGTCACTGTCACTGTCATCCTGTTGTTCATCGATTTGCTCAAGCGGGCACCAGTAAGATTAATCCATTATAACTCTTTATGTTAGGTAGTTCTAGAAATTTTAGCTACCAAAAACCTCAGAGATCAAATAAAACACCAGTAGGATATGTTTTGCAACCAATTTTATAACTTTAGAAACTCATGTTTTAAATTAAACCATTACTCTTTGAAACTGTTTTTAGGTACTACAATTATTTAAACTCCAGAGTTTCTAGACCAAATAATTCTAACAGTCCAAACAGATACAGATGATATACAAATGATATATAAATGACACATTGATATACCAGTATAAGACATTTGAACCATCAATTTTTTACGCAACATGAGAAAATCTTTTTTGACTTAATTTCAATAGTTTTTGTACCTTAGTTATCTCAAATCATAAGCTTTCTACACCAGATATTTTAACAATTCCACAAAAATACAAACATGCTTTCAGGCACAGAAAAAGGTCATTGTTTTTTGTTTTGTTTTGTTTTTCTGAAATTTTGGTATTAGCCTAAGAAAACATTTGAACTGCCAATGTTTATGAAAACATGAGAAAACTTTATTTTAAAATTAGACATTAGACATTATATTGTTAAATTGTTTATCCTATCTCTACAGATCTTTACGCTTTTGACTAGAATGCACAGCAAACGGCTGTATTGCATCTCACTATGAATAAAATAAAATATTTGCTTTTCTCTTCTTTGTACCTTCAGTGCATTTTCTTGATACTTCATGGCACTATGTTGCTCTGCATAAATCCAGATAGAACATCTTTCCTCTTTGTAATAGGGTCTCTTCCTCATACAGACAGGCAAACCAGCTAGGAGACCCCAAATCCCTCTACCAGGGAATCAGAGCTAAAGGACTGGGCAAATGACAGGAGCAGATATTTAATAGGTACTGTTACAAGTACCCTACAAATCTCAGGGAGACCCTAGAGGCAGGTCAGATCAAGGAAGGACTGGGAATTACCTCTGCTGTGGAAAATGAGGAATCGGGAGATCTGTAACAACTGACCCAGATTGGGCCCAGCTCTCAGCATTAGGAAGAACCTGGAAACTAGGATCTCTTCCAGGCCTGAAAAATGGGTGGGATGGACTCCTTTCTGCCAGGACACTCCTACAGAAAGTTAGAGGCCCCAAGCCACCTCTATCTCACCCTGAAGGCTTGAGGCTACCTCCAGCTCTTTGTGGGACCTGATCTTCACATTTTATGAGAAGGCTTGGATAACTCTGCCCTGCCAGATTAAAAATTGATACCACTATTGGTATCTCCTGTGTTAGTCAATACTCAGGATTTCTCAGTAAATAATGGGCTACTCCAAATGAAGAATTCTCCAATCTTGCTGAGTTTATGCAACAGAACAAGTCTGGTTTAAGCTATCTGGCAAATACAAAGTGAGGGTGGAGAGAAAAGCATGTTTCTGTAACTTGGTTTTTGTAAGAATCTGATTCTACTTCTACAAATGTGATTGAATACATAATAGGCTTGATTTAAAAAACTTGGTTTACTGACTGTGAGTAAGCAGCCTACACTACAAAGAAACTCACAGTTGCATATGCTATCACTAGTCTGACCAGGATAGTTGAAGCCAGAGGTTTACCAAGAATGCCAGTGAAAATGCAGACTTGCTCTTGAGCTAGCTAATAGGCCAAGGGACTCCCAGTGAGCATCTAAATTGATTCTAAGTATTGATTCTTAGTAATATGAGCTCATATCGTGATTTGGATAGAACAATGATTTTTTTGATGACTTTTAATTCTTGTTCCATCATGAAATTAATACCCTGTCAGAGAATATTTCCTATAGGCCTGAATACTTTGCAGAGGAGGAACAGTGGACACTGGAATGAGGTTTTCAAAAAAGGAAATTAGTGAATGGTTTAAGGGCAACATGAAGCTTCCCAGCTGGAAAGAGATGCTTTCACCACATTAGTGAAAACCATTTTCCATGGGAAGGGGCTAAACAGGAAGGTATGAGAAGTAACTCAGAACTGTGCCTTATTTGCCATTAATGAACCTACTGGGAATCTTGGGCCTCCTCTCCCAACACCACCTGCTCAGCATCAAGGAACTTACCCCAGGGGGGATTGGCAACTTAACTCCACAGAAATGATCAACTGTTCAGGGTATAAATATCTGTTGGTTCTTATTGAACCTTCAGGGGATAGGAGGACACTTTTCCAATCCATACTGAGGAAGCCACAGAGGTGGCTTTAGGCAAGTAGGGAAGAGCAATGGCAATAGGTTCTAGAATATAATAAAATCACCTCTGGCCAGACCCCAACACTTGGGATCAAGGTTCCTGAGAAATAAAATGGCCAAGAGCTAGGTATGTAGGAGTCATGCCCACAAATCACCTCCATGTCAGTTATATAAACTCATTTATCGGCCTTGCTTCACAGACCCATAAATAAATCTCAAAAGAGATCAGAAAAGAGACTCATAAATGAATCTCGGAAGAGAGCAGCACACCGCAGAGATGGCTCCCTACCGGGTTCCAGGCTGATTTCACCAGGGCAACTCGAAGGGGGACATGTGAGTCCCTCTGCCTTCATGAACCCCAGCGGCAAACCTCTAGAACCCAATTGCCGTCATGCTCACAGCTGACCTTCACAGGCTCTTCCCGAGCTGCCCCCCACCTCATGTATGAGAATGAATGCACTGATAAAGCCAGGTCTGCAGCACCAGTGACTGAAAACTCCAGGCTTCATGGAGCTGGGGATGGTCAACCACCCCCATCTCCCCACCCTTCTGGTTTCCTGGCAGTCATGCCCATGAACTGCCTCTGGGGATCACTCAAGCTCGTTAGTGGCCATGATTCAGAGAATCACAAATGAACCTCAGAAGAGAGCAGCACGCCACAGAGATACCCCCAGATCCCAGATAGTTAAAAATTTTAGAATTCCAGGAACAACATCTCATACTAATCACAAAAAAGCAATACAAAATAAATTATTTACTATCTGCCTATGGGCTTGGGTAGGAAAATCTGAAATTATAGTGGTGGGATGGTATAACAGAGTTGGGATTGGAGTTGAAATATTGAATGTAAACAAATATTGTAAATAACTTTATCAAAATAAAATTTTTTTAAAGTTTTAAATAAAATAAAACAGGGTTTCACTCCCCGCCCGCCCTGTGCACCCCGTCTCCCGAACCGGCTTTGTA
>JASTTN010006544.1:125754-187730 GCA_030324115.1 Sorex maritimensis
CCCCGCCCGCCCTGTGCACCCCGTCTCCCGAACCGGCTTTGTAACTGTGCACGTCTTTCAGGTAGGAGGACCATCCCTCGGCCACGCCTTCCCGCCCCCCCCATCAATAGGAAGACACTGGGGGCGTGGTCTCAAAAGTGGGCGTGGCCTACTCTCGGAGCGGCGGCCGCAGTTATTCTTTCCGACCTCAGCTCAATTGGTACCCTGTAGTTCTTTGAAAATTCACTTTTGCGATCTCTAACACTTACGCAAAATAGCCATTAGCTTAGACTGACACTATAAAAGCTATCAGTGAATAAGGGAAGTTTAGCACAATCGGAGCCCCTTCCTCCCACAAAAAGGAAGAGGAATAAATAACTACAAGGTTCCAACTCTATACTTCCGTGACAATATGAAGAAGCAGCGAAAATCCCCTCTGAGAAGAGAGGCGGAAGAAAAGATACCAGAAACCTCAACAGGGGCTTCTTTCATCTACGACCTCTCAGATAAACAATTCAGAGAGGAAATCTGGAGGAGAGTCGACCTACTCCAAGCAAATATGGAACAGACATCCAATAAATTAAGGGAAGAGATGAATGAAGCGCTGGAACGGTCTACCAAGAAAATCCAGGAAGAAATGAGAGCAGAAATGAGAGCAGAAATTTCAAACCTTCGTACGGAAGTCTCACAAATAAAGGAATCGGTAGATGAAATAAAAATCTCACTAGATGCCCTCAACAGTAGAATGACTACAGCCGAAGAGAGAATCAGTGATCTGGAAGATGAGCTGCAGAAAGCTTATAAACAACAACAAATCATGGCCAAAGACCTCAAAATGGCTATAGAGCGAATCAGAGCCCTGGGGGATGACTTCAAGAGGAACAACATAAGAATCATTGGAGTACCAGAACCACAGGGAAGCAACCCCAATGAAAAAAACACAGTCAAAGATATCATCGCTAAGAAATTCCCAGAGCTGGAGAAGGCAGGCATCCAGATACAAGGAGTCCGAAGAGTACCAGCAAAAAGAGACCCGAATAAAAAGACCCCAAGGCATATCATAGTCAGAATGACGGATACCATGGATAGAGACACAATTCTGCAAGCAGCAAGGTCAAGGAAAGAAATCACATACAAAGGAGCACCCCTCAGATTTACAGCCGATCTGTCAGAAGAAACCCTCCAAGCCCGAAGACAATGGTGGGACATAGTGAAAAAACTCAACGAAATGAATGCCTCACCAAGAATACTTTATCCGGCTAAACTCTCACTCAAACTCGAAGGAACCATACACTATTTCTCGGATAAACAACAGCTCAGGAACTTCATAGACTCAAAACCAATCTTGAAAGAAGGTCTAAAGGGGCTACTGTAAGACAAGGAGGAGCCCCATAAGAACAACAAATCCCACAGAAAGATGACACAAAACCACATCACAATAATCTCTCTCAATGTCAATGGCCTAAATGCACCTATCAAGCGACACAGAGTGGCTAAATGGATCCGGAAATTAAACCCAACATTCTGTTGCCTGCAAGAAACACACCTGAACAAACAGAGTAAACATAGACTCAAAATCAAAGGATGGAAAACAATCCTGCAAGCAAACAACCCCCTTAAAAAAGCTGGAGTGGCCATCCTGGTATCCGACAACATAGATTTCAGGATGAAAAAGATCAAAAGGGACAGCAAAGGTCATTTTCTGTTTATCAAGGGATATGTACAACAGGAAGAAATCACACTCTTAAACGTATACGCTCCTAACGTACGACCGGTTAAATATTTAAAACAACTCCTAACAGACTTCAAAGAGGACATCACTAACAGCATAATTGTAGTCGGAGACTTCAATACGGCCTTATCGTCTCTAGATAGATCCACAAGAACAAAACTCAACAAGGAAACACTGACTCTGAAAGAAATCAATACCCAAAAATCCATGGCCTTCATATATGCAAACAATGAGGCAGAGGAAAGGGACATGAAAAAAGCAATCCCATTCACAATCATGCCCCAGAAAATCAAGTACCTCGGAATCAGCTTAACCAAGGAAGTAAAAGACCTTTACAAAGAAAACTACAAAACGCTACTCCATGAAATCAAAGAGGACATGAGGAAATGGAAACATATACCCTGCTCGTGGATAGGGAGAATCAATGTTGTCAAAATGGCAATACTTCCTAAAGCATTATACAGATTCAACGCGATCCCTATAAGTATACCCATGACATTCTTCAAAGAAATGGATCAAGCAATCCTAAAATTCATATGGAATAACAAACATCCAAGGATAGCTAAAACAATTCTTGGGAAAAAGACAATGGGAGGCATCACCCTCCCCAACCTCAATCTTTACTACAAAGCAGTAACAATTAAAACAGCATGGTACTGGAACAAAGGCAGAGCCGTAGACCAATGGAACAGGGTGGAATATCCCTACACACAACCCCAAATGTATGATCATCTAATCTTTGATAAGGGAGCAAGAGATGTGAAGTGGACCAAGGAAAGCCTCTTTAACAAATGGTGCTGGCACAACTGGACAACCACATGCAAAAAAATGGGTTTAGATCTCGACCTGACACCATGCACAAAAGTCAGATCAAAATGGATTAAAGACCTCAACATTAGACCACAAACCATAAGGTACATTGAAGACAAGGTCGGCAAAACCCTCCACGATATTGAAGATAAAGGTATCTTCAAAGGTGACACGGAACTAAGCAATCTAGTAAAAACAGAGATCAACAAATGGGACTACATTAAACTAAAAAGCTTCTGCACCGCAAAAGATACAGTGACCAGAATCCAAAGACTATCCACAGAATGGGAAAAGATATTTACACAATACCCATCAGATAAGGGGTTGATATCAAGGGTATATAAAGCACTGGTTGAACTCTACAAGAAGAAAACATCCAACCCCATCAAAAAATGGGGCGAAGAAATGAACAGAAACTTTACCAAGGAAGAAATACGAATGGCCAAAAGGCACATGAAAAAGTGCTCTACATCACTAATCATCAGAGAGATGCAGATCAAAACAACCATGAGATACCACCTCACACCACAGAGACTAGCACACATCCAAAAGAACAAAAACAACCGCTGTTGGAGAGGATGTGGGGAGAAAGGGACCCTTCTTCACTGCTGGTGGGAATGCCGACTGGTTCAGCCCTTCTGGAAAACAATATGGACGATTCTCAAAAAATTAGATATTGAATTCCCATTTGACCCAGCAATACCACTGCTGGGAATATATCCAAGAGAGGCAAAGAAGTATAATCAAAACGACATCTGCACATGTATGTTCATCGCAGCACTGTTTACAATAGCTAGAATCTGGAAAAAACCCGAGTGCCCCAGAACGGATGACTGGCTGAGGAAACTTTGGTACATCTATACAATGGAATACTACGCAGCTGTTAGAAAAAAGGAGGTCAAGAATTTTGTAGTTAAGTGGATGGGCATGAAAAGTTTCATGCTGAGTGAAATGATTCAGAAAGAGAGAGACAGACATAGAAAGATTGCTCTCATCTATGGTATATAGAATAACAGAGTGGGAGACTAACACCCAAGAACTGTAGAAATAAGTACCAGGAGGTTGACTCCATGGCTTCGAGGCTGGCCTCACGTTCTGGGGAAAGGGCAACTCAGAGAAGCGATCACCAACTATATTGTAGTCGAAGGCCATGTGGGGGAAGGGAGTTGCGAGCTGAATGAGGACTAGAGACTGAGCACAGCGGCCACTCAACACCCTTATTGCGGGCCATAGAAGCTAAATAGAGAGAGAGAACAGAAGGGAATGCCCTGCCACAGTGGCAGGGTGGGGTGGGGGGGAGATGGGATTGGGGAGGGTGGGAGGGACGCTGGGTTTACGGGTGGTGGAGAATGGGCACTGGTGAAGGGATGGGTTCCCGAACTTTGTATGAGGGAAGTATAAGCACAAAAGTGTATAAATCTGTAACTGTACCCTCACGGTGATTCTCTAATTAGAAATAAATAAATTTAAAAAAATAAATAAATAAAACAGGGTTTAGTAAACCTAACAGTCTGGTGTACTCCCTCATTGGTAGGGCTGCTCAGTTTAATAAGAGTATCTTTTCCCTCCCTCACATCTGTCGGGGTTTTTGTTTGTTTGCTTGTTTTTTATTTCTTTTTGCTTTTTGGATCACACCCAGCGATGCTGAGGGGTTACCCTTGGCTCTGTACTCAGGAATTACTCCTTGAGGTGCTCGGGGGACCATATGGGATGCTAGGAATCTAACCCGGGTCACCCCGTGCAAGGCAAACGCCCTACCCGCTCTGCGATCACTCCAGCCAAATTTGTTTGTTTCAATCTTAGCACCTTGCCACCTGTAATTCATCCAGGCACAGGTTCGGGAATTCTCCAGAAGCAGCTTCAATCAATTGCTCCTCTATCCACACTCCCCTTGCGAACCGATCCCTCTGAGGGAACCATCCGCCTACACGCTACAAACCTGTTTCCGCCAGAGGAGCTCGGGAGTACCAAAACGGCGACCAGCACAAAATGGCGATGAGACAGAACTGCCCCCCAGCACGGAAGACAGGTCCTTCATGCCACCTGGCGCAAGGAAGCCATCGGGCTGCATTCCATGCTTGCTCACATCCATCCCCAGCAGTTAACAGGCCCAGACCAAGCACACCGAGTCCAGTGGTCTTTCTCCCTTCTCTTTCTCCACCCAAGGCAACTTAAAGGGCCCCTTAGTGATCCGAGGGTGCAGATCTCCCCCAGCCTCACCGCAAATATGTAGAGCTCCTTTCGGAAGCGCTGAATCTCAATTTGAGCCTTGAATTCAGCATAAAGTTGTATGGCAGAGAAAGGACATACCTGCTCTTGTGCAGCCCGCATTTCACTGCTGTGTGTTTCCGGGTGTCGCTTCTTAAAAGTGGATGAAATTGAAAGTGAAAGTAAGTTTTGGTTTAAGATACTTCAGCTTGGTTTTTGTTTTCTCTCTGTCTCTCTCTTTGGGTCATATCAGGCGATGCTCAGGGCTTATTCATGGCTCTGCACTCAGGAATTGCTCCTGGCAGTATTCCTGCCTCTGCACTCGGGAATTACTCCTGGCAGTGCTCGGGGACCATATGGAATGCCAGGGATGGAACCCGGACGTGCAAGGCAAATGCCCTACCCAATGTACTATCACTCTGGTCCCAGCAGCATGCTTTTTTACCAGCAGGCTGGGGTCTCAGAACCACTCAGGGAGTTTGCCATGCAAGCCCACCTCACTCCGCCTATTTTGCGCTCTAGCAGGGGAGGGGGACAGCCCTATGAGGAAGAGTATGCAGAGACACAAGAAAAGACATGCACTTCAGGAGCCTCTGCAGGAAGAAGACTCATTTTATTTTGAGCAGGATCAGGTTTATATACCTCAAGAAACAGGAAACAAACATTTTATAGAGTGTTCCAGCGCGCACTTGCACAAAGTGTTAGTGAGATGTTGCAGTTTGTCATTTCTTCTGGCAGGGGCCCTGTTTGATCAGTTTTCCCCTGGCACCACTAAGGTGACTTGTTACTGCTGGCTGTGGGAGGGAAGAGGAGAAGGGAGCAAGAAAAGCCTCTCCCTGTTAGTAATAATGGTCTGGGTCTTTCCATAGGTCATCAAGGGGATCTTTCCATCGCACCATAATGGGAGAACTGGTGCAAGGGGATGCCAGTGGGTAACAATGGGATCTCATCAGAATATTTTGAAATATTAAAAAGAATAAAGTGGAAAGGCATAGGGACAGCCAGACATTGAGGGGAGCTCCCCCTTTTTGTCTTGTAAGAAAATTGTTAAAGGTATTGTGGGTATGTTCCACCAAGGTCTCTCCCTAAGGATTATATGGAATACTTGGTTGTCTGTTGTATTTTACATTGGGCACAAAAATCTCTAAAGGAGGAATGAATAAGGACAGGGCCATTATCTGTTTTTGAACTCAGGGGAAGGTACATAATGGCCACGAAGGCAAGCATGTGATGAATCAGATGGCCTGCCCTTTTGCCAGCCTGTGCTGTGTGTGGTCCATTTGAACTTGGAAGAAACATTAACAGTGACAAAAATGTACTTCTGATGGCCAAATTTATATATGGGTAATATTAACTTGTCAGAGGGCATTGGGTTTAAGACCTCTGGAGTTCACTCCTGGGTCTTGGAGTCCCAGGGTTACAATTACCTACTGGCATGACGAATATGTATGTACAATATGACGGAGATGGGTAGGAGGAGCATCAGGAAACAGGGTCCAAAGGCCTTTTAGATTGACATGAGTTAAATGGTTAAAGTGTCATGCTGCATTTATGATGCAACAGGAGCTCCAGTGGAGGCAAGGTCATCAGTCATGGCATTCCCTTAGGACAGAGGTCCTGGGGAGGGGGCTATGAAGCCTAATGTGTTGACTATAAATAGGGCAAATCTGAGCCTCAATAGCTGCAGCTGTCTTAATAAGAAGGGGAAAAAGCAGATTCTCATCTAATTGAATATGAGAATGAGCAAACCAGGGAGAAGGTTAACAACATAAACGCTAATTGGAAAAAAAATTCACAGGATCTGTAACATCCTGCAAAAACATCAAGACAGTGTGCAGTTCCAGAAATTGAGGGAAATTATCAGGGAGGTTAAAGAAAGGGGTGGACAGGTCAACTTTACGAGGAGGGAAAAGCACTATGGCTTCCCCTTGCAAGCTGACATCGGTAAAGTCCTTAGGAGCATTCTGAAAAGGAGAAGTTAAAAACAAGTGTAGGGGCAGCCAAGGGAGAAGGACCAATGCTGCAGCCCATTCCCATGTGGTTAATGATTATCGGGCTGACCAAGATATCCACAGAGATTAAAAGTGAGATGAGAATGATGCCTCTGCAGCCACTGGAGGTCCTAATGGGAACATGGAAGTACCAGCAAATTGGTACTTACCGAATAACTGGAGGGAGCGATTGCAGCCCTGCTAGATCATATTTTCTAAAGCATCCACTTCAGTGAGGACCCTTACCAGAGGGTATGAAGCTGCTCCAAAATGCTCTGAAGCGGATATAGATTGCCCAGAGCTGTGGACTGGTGTTAAAAATCGGGAGTGACAAGGGCTGTGAAGGTTAATACATCGCAAGAGCCAAATTCTGCAGCACAGCATTTTGTACAGCTAGGGTGGTTCTCTTTTGCACCTGTGGCTAGAGAAAATGGTGAGGTGGGAGATTTATCAAAAGATCTGATGTCAGTGGGCCCCACTGATGACTTATGTGAAGCAGGGAGGAGAAAGACAGTCACTTTCTCCCCTTTTGCTTCCATCACCCTGGACCCACTGGAGAAACTAGGACTAGTAAAGAGAGGCCAGTCCCAGGCCTTACCCAGGATTTTCAGGGTTCTTGTCTCACCTCACCTCACAAAAAAGAATTTCTGGAGTAGACAGAAGTGAGGTAAACCAGATTTTATTTGGAGGTCTGAAGGGGAGGAAAGAGAGAGAGAGAGAGACAGAGACAGAGAGACAGATTAATGCACTCAAGGGAGAGAGGAGAGTGCGGGCTTCCCCAAAGATGAAGAAGCCTTGAAGTGGCCTTTAGGACTGACATTTATATGTTTATTTCTAAGGATGTTTTAGTCTGGAGTCTGGAGTTTTCTGACAGAGGTGGGGATTGATTAGGTATTGTATCAAAGGAACAGCTTTGAAGTTTTTGGTGAATCACTTTTAAGTCATTGCCTTTGCAGAAGTTCATCATTTCTGAAGGGTTTCATTTTTGGGTTCCCAGCCCCCCCTCCCCGTGCACACACACACATACACACACACACACACACACACACAAACACACACTGTTTTCTGCTGAGGGTCTCATCAGGCTCTTACAACTTTGGGGCTATTTCTTTCCCAGTGTTAGGGCACGGTTCTGGATCTCTGACCGTAGACAAGGACCACACAGGAATGCAATTAGCAAGCAGGTAGTTTATTAAGCTGGCTAGCCAGGGTCGTGCATATGCACACAGTGACACGCAGGTCCCAAGTGTGAGGCAAGGCCCCGAGCTTCTTCAAAGGAGATCTTATATAGGCCTTCACCAGCCATGACAGCAGAGCCTGCACATTTCATAGCCAATAGATTTGTAATGATACATATTTTCCTAACCAATCCATTTAGAAGGACATCACTCCTTAGCATATAGTTTTAGAGATCAGCATTTGCGTCAATGTTCAGGAATGTCCTGGGTTTTAGGGCAGTCATGGGTCCAGTGTGCATGAGTTTTGTAAGAGGCATCCAAGTGGCATCCTGGTTATCTGGTCTGACTTGCATCCTGGGGTGCCTGTATCCGAGTTCCTTGCTCAGGACCAGAAAGACAAGTTATTCTGCAATGCAGGCTTCTTGTAAAAAGAATCTTGAGAAAGCTAAATTAATTCCTAGGTCTGTTCTGGGCCAATTCCTCAAACCAGGAGACATTTACCATTGTCTTGGAGGGGGCCTCCCCTATCTGC
Source organism: Sorex maritimensis (assembly GCA_030324115.1). NCBI lineage: Eukaryota > Metazoa > Chordata > Mammalia > Eulipotyphla > Soricidae > Sorex > Sorex maritimensis. Next base: position 134,185 of record JASTTN010006544.1, read on the forward strand.
CTGCTTACCTATATCATATTGGGAGAAAGTGACTGTCTTTCTCCTCCCTGCTACACATAAGTCCCCAGTGAGACCCACTGACATCAGAGCAAACAAGAGGGTTGGGGTGGGGGTGGGAATACCCAACCAAGAGGGGATTCCATTGAGATTTCCCAGAAAACTCAGGAGGGACTCCAGGATCAGTTTCTGCAGGAAAATCAATCTTGTTTCAAATGACTAACAGAAGTGAAGGTAATTTTAGACCCCAAGAATTGTATTGGGAAAATCACCTGGATTTTCCCTGAGGAGATTGTGAGGCCTATCAAGGCAAGAATGGAGGACAGTGAGGAATAGGCCCTGGCAAGTGGCTAAGTGGAAGGCACTCCACAAAAGAAGGTCATGCATACATGGTAAATGTGAAAATCCTTTCCCAGGGCCTCAGTAATTGCTAAGCTCACCACGTCCTGACAAATAGTAGGGCTCATGACAATGCCCTGCAGCAAAATCACCCACTCAAAGCTCTGGATAGCTCCTGAATGATTTAGCAAGAGTTCATGTTAACAATGATTTAACAAGAAGGCAAATCCCTGATAATCTTATGGATGTAGGGGAATAGAAAAGAAATAATCTTGAATATCAATGGCAATCATGGGAATAGCCTAAGGGATGGCAGAGGGGAGGCCTCATTGGGGGACCCACCAAATCCACAGGGTTTTATTAATGGCTCAAAGGTCCTGTAAAATTCTCCATTTCCCCTGGACCTCTTGTGAATGACAAAGACTGGGGTATTCCTGGGGCTGAGGGAGGGGCCAATCTGCCCTTGGTCAAGCTGTTCCTGCCCCAGAGCTTCAAGAGCTTGGCACTTTTCCCACTTAAAGGCCACCGCTCCCCCCAGGCAGGCTTATCACTTAGCAGTCATGGGCTGGGGTTTGATATCAAAGAGCAGGTGTAGGATTGGAGGGGACAAAAAGAGCTCATGGCACAAATGAGACCAGGACCAGCTCTGGAAAGGAGGACTCCCATTAGCTCTTGGAGGTCTTTTCCTAAAAGTTTGGCTAAGAGGCCATCAGCAAACAGGGGTCCACACCAACACAGCGACATAACAGCTCCAAGACAAGATGTTCACAGTTTAAAGTAGATGATTGTATAAACTACTCATTCTTTGGGGTTACCAAAAGGTTCGTGAAGATGGTTTGAGCCCCATCTGCTGGGCTGAGGGACTTTTCAAGTGGGGTCTGGTTGGCTAGTTTCACATTGTTTCATTTCTCAGAAATGTTTCATTCCTGGAACTGAAACTGAGACCTAGCTGGATTTTCTTATTTTTGCTGCCTTCACAGGCATTGCGGTTGTTCTTTGTGTGCTCGTTTCTTCAGGGCCAATACATATAACCCAGATTTAATGCAAGGAGTGAGGACTCCATCTTCCCTTATGGCATTGGGGTGTTCTTTAATATCTGTGGATGAATATAGGAACCCTTGGGAACACTGTTGATTAGGAGCAGTCCAAACAGGAAAGGCATGGGGGCTATTGGGGATGGGAAGGGGGTCTCCATGATTTGAGGGAGATATCAGCTTGCACACTCCAGAATTCCTGAGACTGGAAGGGCATAGGGAAGGGAAGGGGAGGGATGGAATAGAAGGATGTGGAGAGGGATATTGGATAAGGGGCTTGAATCAAAGGAAGATCAGCAGGACCAGGCAAATCAAGAATGGGGAAAGAACCTTTCATCAGCAATTTTGGAGACTTGGCAGCATCTCTGGAGAGGGTTATTTGGGTTCCACCACATCTTTGTCCCAAAGGCTGATAAGTCACTACGAAATGGCTGCCATGATGCCAAAAATGTTAAGAGGGAGGGACTTGCTCTCCCGATTTTTGCACTGCAGGAGAGAAAAGCCATTCTTTCCTGTAATGAGTCATCAAAGACATGGGCTGCCATGACCCATGGGGTGATAGTAATAATGGCATCCCCAAAGTTTTCAGTTTGGCACTGAGAGAAATGAAGACCATAGGTGGTCAAGAGGACTCTGAAACAGGTCAATTGGGGGTCCTTAAGAGAGAAGATAGATCCACCCATTGTGACTACACGGAAGGATACATGAGACAAACACTCGAAGGAAAGGGCAACTCTCAGGTACTCGTCCATCTGGACCCTTGTGGGATCTTAAGGAGACCTTGGCTTGGGAGTACAGGTACAAACTCCCTGCATGGTTGACCAACTGGAGTTGGCCACGTCTCCTTCAGTCTTTATGGGTTCCCTGGAATCATGGATTAGAGCCAAGTCAGAGTCTGTATTTTTCATCTGACACCCGCCAAGCATTCAAGTTGTGATCCTGCATTCAGTCCGGCAGTTGGGGATCCCTGGAGCATCTTGGTGATCACTGCCACAAAGTGTGTGACTCCCAGTGAGCACAGCAAGAAGGGGGAAGAGAAGGAAAATAAAGACTAAAATTTAATTTAGCTCAAAATTAAAATTAAATATTTTTTAGTTTAATTTTAAAAGAATAGAATCACTTTGGGACATCTTCTTACAAGAATAATGTGAATGCGTGCCAAAATATAATATTGTTATGTTTTGTATGATTTCAGGGAAAATCCAAAATATACAGCATACTTTTGCACATGCTTCTTTCCTCTCCTTGAACTTTTTTCTCTTGTGAGAAGTGAGAAGGAGATAAGAGAGAGAACTTAAAAATATCTTTAACTTTCTCCCTGCTCTTCTCTAAACACTCTCTAAAATGACTTGAGACCTAATAGAACCCCCGGTCGACCATGTGCAAGGCAAACGCCCTACCCGCTGCACTATCTTCCAGCCCAAGATCTAACAAACATATCAAATTAAGAGGCTTCTGCACCTCAAAAAAAACTATGAAAAGAATAAAAAGACACCCAGAATCAGGGAGATAATATTTTCCACCATTTATCTGACAAAGGATTAATGTCCAAGATATATTAAGTACTTGTAAAACTTAACAAACAAGTCAAGGAACCTCATCAAAAATGAGAAGAGATGAACAGACTCTTCCTTAAAGATTATGTACAGAAGACCACTAGCAATATTGTCACCTATCATCAGGAAAATGCAAATCAAAACAGCTATGACATGTCATCTCACACCAGTGAGATTGGAACATATAAAATGACAAAAACAACCAGTGTTGAAACAGATGTGGGAAAAAAGGAACCTTTAATACATGTTGGTGGTAATATTAATTGCTTCAACCTCTATGGATAATTTTGAAAAATTTAAAGTTAAATTTTTCAATATCTATAAATATCTATTTTAACATAGATATTTAAAGATATCCATATTAATTGCTTCAACCTCTATGGATAATTTTGAAAAAGACTAAGAATTGAGTTTCCATAAATCATAGAAGTTTCACTTTTCGGCATCTACCTCCAAGGGCTCAAAAACACTACCTGAGAAAGACATTTGTGTTCCTATGTTTATTGCAGCACTATTCATATTAGCCAAAATATGGGGGGAAAGCCACATGTCCAAGAACATACACATAATGGAGTAATCCTTGACCATAAGAAAAGATTAAATCATGGAATTTGCTGCTACTTGGATGGATCTAGAGGACAGCATGAGAGAGGTAAAAGGAGAGGGACAGATACAAAACCAACTCTTTTATGTGGGGTACAAAGAAACTCAGTAGGGGGCTAGCAAACGGCTGAAGGTAAACAGATCCTGAAAGTCAGTGTACAGAATTGTGCTTACCATGGGAGTTTGGGGTCAGTAGAGGCAGGGGTCGTCAAGACACTGGGGGAGGGAAGAGGACACTTTGGTGATATGTGTAGAGTTAGGATTGTTAGGATAGTTTATGTATGGAACTACATCACAGTAGTAATATAAATCGTGGTGTCTCAGTAAAAATTGCAATGGGGGCGGAGGCCAATTACGGCACTAAACTATGTATATTTTTTGGGTTGTGTAGGGAAAACTATCATGAAAACTAGTAGCACTGGTTTCTTCTGAGGAGTACCAGTGAGGATGCGAAATGACAGGAGGGTGACAAAGTTTCTATTGCACATTTATTATTATGAATTTTTGTGTATTTGGGGGCCATTCCTGGGCATGCTCGGGGCTTACTCCTGGCTCTGTGCTCAGTAATCATGCTTGGCCGGGCTGTGGGGTCTTGGGCTTTGAACCTGATTTGGATATGAGGAAGGCAAGTGCTCTACCTTCTGTACTTTCTCTCTGGCCCCGTTACTGTGAATTTTATAAAGAAAACTTGTACTGGGCTACTGATTAAGCTCCTCAATGGCCATAATCCCGGAGACACACAAACAATTCTAGGAACCGAATGGCTCTTGGCAGAAATGACTCCAGACTTTATATTAGGTTCCTTCACTGTCCACCCCAGAGGGGAGCAGGTGATGTCCCTCCGCCCACTGCTTGGGAAGCCTGGCGGCCACCATATTCCAAAACTCATTGGAAATTCCAGGTAATGGCCAGAAGTGATGACACATGCAAGGCCTCACGGGATAGGGGAGGGTCCAGTCCTTCTCCTCCCACACTCTGATGGGACCCTGAGATGCTGCCCACGAGAGAAAACTTGTACCATCTGTTATGAAATTAGAATAGAACTGTAAACTACATTAAAATAAAAAATGTTAATACAGTGTGAAATTGACAATCAGATAACAAAGTGCTCATTATTCTTAAAAGTCACTTTAGCTAGTTTTAACCGGAGGGTTGAAAGCTAAGAATCAGAATACCAGAAAGCACAAAATTTGCATGTTTATCTTGTATTCCTTTTGATCTCAGGTTTTAATCCCAAGATTTTCTTTAAAATAAATTGTTAAGCTTCCAGTGACTATTGAAATCTCAACGAGAGTGTCCTCTATTTTCTACCTTTGTGTTTTCACTTTAAGATGTTAGAAGAAAGATTATTAAAAACAGGAACTGGTGCTAGTAAGAGGGACCCCCGCATCTGGGAAGTCTCAGCAGAGGCATTTCTGCCATATGCCAGAGTAGTGTGAATACAGAACTAGACTCTGCTAGTGTTGGAGTTCAGAGACCCTGAAACAAGGAGGTCAGGTGTTGGCATTTAAGTCAGAACCAAACTGTGCAGTGACATCGGGGAGCAAGGGTGAAGTGACAAGCTGCGGGGCCTAACCATGGAGACTAGACAATGACTAGAACATGGTCAGCAAGAATAAGGGGGCACAATCAATAGAACAAGGGTACTTTATAATCTCTCGGAAGAGAGCATAAAATGAGATGCTAGAGCCAGGCCGCTGGACCCTACGTCAGGATGTTTCATTCGGGCCAACCTATAAACCTAGATATTTCATTCAGGTGGATGAGTTCCCCTCCCACCTGAAAAAGACCAGCTCTGGCAGCCAAAAATCTCCAGAACTCAACCACCACCATGCTCACTGCTACTCTCCACATGTCCAGCGAGCCACAGCCATGAGTGTATCTAGTCCTATTGCAGGGAGCAGCTTTATAAGCCTGGCTCTTATTTCCTAGTCAGACAGCCTGGCTCTCCTGATTCAAACAGAGGCTTGTAGCAAGGTTGTCACTATGGTTGCCATTTGTTTCCCAATAGCCTATGCCTGTAACAAAAGGACATGTCAATCTGCATTTGTATGTGGGTCCAGACAACATTTCCTTCCAGCAGAGAGGTGTAAGTAGTAAGCTGCTAGTAGAATAAACTCTCTCTTTCTCCTTCTTGCTGCTTTCTGGCTCTGCGTCTGTTCATTCGGCTGAGTCCCCTCCTCAGACCCACAGAGGGTCCTCCCTTCTGGACAGGACAGGACCCCCATATCCTATAAAACATCTCATACTTTACACCACCAATGTACCAAGAGTAACACACCACATTTGATTGGGATTAAAGTAGAAGGCTACCAACATTAGGGGGGGAATATATTTATACAGATATAAATATAAACACACAAGTCTCAACCTTTAACAACATGTTTCTAATCTCTTATAGAAGGGCTTAATGGCTCCTGGGTAAAATTTAATAATCTTCACATGCTTTTCTCCAAGAAATTTTTTGGGTCTCATTTTTAGTGGATTATTCATAACAAGCAATCCAAAATAAATTATTTTGGTTCTGCTTTGGGGACAGCGTTTGGGGTTCAGGATCGAAATATGGTGGTGGGAAGGTATAATGGTGGTGGGATTGGTGTTTGAATATTAAATGGAATCAAATATTGTGAACAACTTTGTAAAAATAAAATATAAAAGAATAATTTATAAGTAGGATATTGATTTATGCCCAAATAAAATATTATAGACCCTGATACTGATCTGAGCTCCTTTTAGAAGTCAAACCCTCACATGGATGAGAAGTCAGATCCTCCTGAAAAAATGATCCTAGAACTTCAGGATATATATATATATATATATATATATATATATATATATACACATATATATATATATATATTGAAAATGTTTCCTTCATCACTTTTTTTTATTTCCTCCAGATCATGGGACTGAATATAGGAATACCAATGTGAGGTTTGCTTGGAAAAAATGGTGACCAAGACAAAATAATAATCGGCTGATGAGACAGCAGCATTCCTGGAACCAGAGATCACCATGCCCCTAGCACAGAGGACAGGACTTATGGGTCACCTGGCACCAGGAGTCACTAGGCTGAATTCCATGTGTCCCCACCATCAACAGATAATGGGATCAATCCCACTGGTTCCACTAGTCTTGGTTCCCTTTTCCTACCCAAGACAACTTAAAGACCCCTCTAAGTCTTTCCCAGGGTTCAGCTCTACCCAGCCTCACCCAAGGTTTGTAGAGTCCACCTGGGAGCACCCTCCTCCAATAAATTTCTCCTTTTTCCTTCACTTTACTTGTCTCTGTCTCTGACTGTGTGGGCTGAGGTCACAGATCTATTAACCAAAACATTTAAGAATTCAGCTCAAAATCCAACTCATTGACATCTTGATTATGGATAGATTCAGATGCCTGTTAAAGTAGGGAGGCAAAGTTCCCAGCAAAAATTGCAGCTTTTGCCAAGGTACATCACACTGGAATTTTGCAACAATTTCCAGTTAGATAATGAGGTTCATCTTAGGACAGGTACTGTTTTTCTGTGCCTCCCATAGGCGGATGTTTAAGCATGTTTATGCTAAGCAAATAGTTGCTGTATAACCAAAATAATGATGCAAACTTGTATCAGGAAACCTTTACTGTTTTGGCAGAACAACAGTATTCAAGCTGTGTTTTTTAAAAATCACTATTAACTACATGAATAATGAATTAGACAATCCAAAAATTAATTATTGCTGTCATCATCATATGCAATAAACCCACCTATATTTTCTTCACTGACCAGCATGTTTTTGAAAAGATTTAAGAGACCAATGCTAAAATCAGCACTTGACTGCAAGAAAATGGTTTAACTGTCTCTTTGATCCAACCAAGTGATAAGCATTTTCACATATTTGTCTCAGCTGAATAGAAAGTTTTCTGATCTGCCAAGATAAAGTCACTGCTATGTGAAAAGGAGTTTCTGACAATAAAATTGAAATTGAAACTAAACTTATGCAAAGATACCAATTCTAGGAAATCATCTGTTTTTCTGTCAAAAGAGCAAAGCTAGAAAGAAAATATGGTAGATGAAACATTTGTCTTGCAGCTGCCAACTGCATTCTACAAATTGACAACACAGAAATAAATCCATGTACATATGGGTGTTCCTCCTGTAACCAGGATTTATAGGTTCAGAATCCTACAGATGGATGGAGTTACTAAGTACCACCTCTCACCATTAGAAATGATCATGATTCTTAGTGATCCACTAGCAAAATTTTTGTATCCTGTTCTCACGACTTTATGTTCTGCGGGTCTAGAGATCTTTTTCCTAAAGAAACAAAGACTTTTCCAAAAGAAAGAAAAAATTCCACTGAATCAAAAATAAAGATGGGAACCCTGTCAATCTGGGTCTCCTCCTTCTGAATCAATAGCAAAGCTGAGACGTTGTCCAAGTACTGTCCAAGGTGAGTATTGTCCGGGGTGAGCTGAATATTGTCCGAGGTGACTGATTCTGATTACAGGGAATAAAAGGACTACCACTTAAAAAATGGTGGCATGAAAAAGTATGTGTGTAATAGAGTTTATATATCTCTCAGTAGTACCAATTTCTGTGAATAAGATCAATGAAAAACCTCAATGACCACACTACTAATAGAGGTAGGAGTACTAATAGAATAAACCCTTAAGAAATGAAGTTTTCAGGAGCTGGAGCAATAACACAGTGGGTAGGATGTTTGCCTTGCACGTGGCCAAACCAAGTTTTATTCTCAGCAACGCATATGGTCCCCTGAGCACCTCCAGGGGTAATTCTTGAGTGCAGAGCCAGGAATAAGCCAGGTGTGACCCAAAAAGAAAAAAAAAAGTTTTCAGTAACCCCAAGGATACAGAGCTATGACCAGCTGAGGTTTTTGTTGAAGGTAAAAGGAATATATACTGAATAGTAGAAATATCTTAGTTGCAAATATACAAATAGAAAAGAAAGAAATGCTATGTCTACTAAATTGACCAGAAGGTGGACTTGAGATGATTATTGAGATGATTATTTTGGTGTCACTTTTACTGATCACAGAGTAACCAAATTGAACATTATTTTTGGGTGAATCTGAGAAGATGCTGACAGATGAGACTAGCGTCTGAATCGAACTCAGTTGTGTAGATTATCTTCTCCAATAAAAATAGGCGTTATTCTATCCGCTAGAGACATGAACAAAACAAAACAATGGAAGGACAAATTTATCCTTTATTCTCTAATTCCCTAGTTTTGGGGTATAAAACTCATTTTGCATCACACCACTGAAATTTTTGGGCCTCCATCTGACAAAGACTAGATTGTGAAACATTTTAATCTCTGTAATTTCATGAGTCAAACTGTTATCATAAGCACATGTCTTATTGTTTCTCTTTTTCTGGATAACATTAATACATCTTTTACATCTTCCAGAAGGAAAATCAGATCAAATAGGTGAGTTATTATATTTCTTTGTAAGACACTTCGTTGGTTTTCCAGGATTATGTAAGATTATTCCTAGTCTTTTTTTGATCCCTTGTCCCATGCCATTTGCTGTCCTAGTCAAGAAGGCACCTGATTTTTTTGGTGCGGGGAGGGGGGCTAGATTTTATAGGAAAACTGAGTCTTTGTTTTTTCTCATCAAAGGATCAGAGGATTACCATTTGTTTGTCAAAGATGTCCTCTTATTTTAGGGCCTATTTCTATTGCTAAGATTAATATCTAACATTCCACTTTGGCTGGTGGGGAATGTTTGTTCATTTATTTAGGTTCAATATTTGACCATCTGCCCAGGTACTGCCTGCTACATTTTAGTCTCCTGTGAGCACAAAGCTTGGGGCAGAATTCATGGGCCTGGGAAACTGGAAACTGCCTCAGTTGTTGAAGGATATTGAAGGAATGCTTAAAATATAGAATGGGGACAGCTTAAAATGTAAATAGAGCACCTCACAGCAGCTAGTGAAGGGAATTGAGGCTTCCTCTCTTATTACTGACTAGTTTGTCTTTGGGGTGACCCTCAAGGCCAGTAGCCTAACAGCAATTTACCCTTTTAACTTTCCTTTGCTCTTAGGCCACATGGGTGAGAACCTCTATCATCCTGCCCCCTTCCAAAACACAGGGGAGAGCGCCTAAGGGGAATTAACTGGCCTGTGGTTATTTAGGTTAATATTTAGGTTACATATTTGACCTTTACAGGTTTGTTATCTCCATCCCTCAGTCTTTTGTTTGCACTATTTATCTTACTGGTTACCTCTCCTATTGGCACAATTTCAAATGAATTTCTGCCTTTCCTGGATTATCTCATGTCTCTCTTCTCTCCACCTAACCCACAATCTCCACCTCAGCTGCAATAATATTACAGGGGGTTAGGCATATTGTCAACCTCATCTCAATTCTGGGCACCTCTAGAGCATTGTGGAATGTTGCCCTAGAGGCCATCACTCTGCACCACAGGACTTGTTCTGTTCTGGTTGCTTCCCTCACCACAGGTCCCAAGCAGCACCTCATCATGTGCCCTCACAATGAATGACAGGCCTGATTGGCAGAGAACCAACAGTATGGGGTATGTGTGTGTGTGTGTGTGTGTGTGTGTGTGTTGGGGGGAGTGGTCATAGGACTCTCTGAACATCTTTTTCTAGGCCCATCAAAATAAAATAAATATTTTTTAAAGTTGATAATACAGACATTCACTGTAACGGTGGGCTAACACTGACTTCTCATAACCTTGAAGACATTTTGGAGTTAACCATGAATGTTCTTCAACTTCTCTCCACTAATAATGTATCATCATTTGAGGAAGCAGATAGGTAGGAGGTCCTCTGTTAGTGAATTCCTGGGAAGTTATAAAACCAAAATGCGATTCAAAGACATTTCTCTGTGACTTATATTAAAGTAGCCAGAGTACCACAAAGGCCAGAGCACCTTGTGGATATTGGAAATGAGAGTCCTATAATACTTTAATTGGCAGTGGTCAGCACTAAAAAGGCTGGACACCTTCTAGAGAGAAGTTCTAGTGGGAACAAAGGTTGTGAAAATGAGCACAGGTTCTAATGTGAAGCAGAGAGGAGAGAGATGGCCACTTTTTCCCTATCCACCTCTGCCATTCTGGGACTGGCTGGGAAGTCAAGGACTGACAAAGTCTGTGATAAGTCCCTGCGGGGTATGGACCAGAGTCCTGCCAGCCCCACTAAGTAGCAGTCAAGCTACACCAGACGTCCACTTGGTTTGCTCGGCGCAGGAGCTAATGCCACCACCAAATTTCTTCACGTAGCCATAGACTCAGGCTGGAGTGAGGAATTGCTCTTTGCAGGAAAGGAAATACAGGAAAGGAAAACCAGTCATAGGCTTTTCCTGTCCTTTCCCTTTTTTCAGGAAGGAATTTCAGGAGAAAATGAGCAGTGAAGTTAAAATGATTTTTATTTGGAGGTTTTTAGGAAAGGGAAGGAGTAAGTGGGGAAAAGAGAGGGACAGAGGAAGGAAAGAGAGAGAGTGAAACATGCTCAAGAAATAAGGTTGGCTCCTGCAAAAGTGGAGAGAGCCCCAGCACACATATCAAGAAGGGAGATGCAGGTGGCACATGTAGCACATGTACTCAGGTACCATGTGTACTTGGTCACATGGACATAAGCAACACATAAGTTCGCCTTTGCAAGCGCGTCCTTTATTCATTCAAGTTGGCTTTTATGAGTTTTCTCCAAGGTGCCCCATGTTAGGGCTTTCTACCTAGATCAGAGTCCAATGCTAGGGCAGTTGCCAAGGGGGTAGAGTTGGGATGGTCTTCTTTGAAACTCCTTTTCTTGACCTTTATTCCTGCTGGAACTGCTCTTAGAAGGTGGGTTCCGTCTTTGGTTTGGTTAGCTCTAGTTTAAAGGTCTTATCAGACCTTAGTTTCTGAGCTCACAAGGTGGGTCTAGGCAACCTTAGGGATAGATGGTTATTACTTCCCAGGAATTCCATCGCCCTGGGGACCCATCTCTGTCTAGCTTAATATATGAGTAAGATATGAAGGTGAATCACTAAACGTTTAAAGCCCTTCTGTGACAAGACCCAGGTGTCAAGAAAGCTACCTAGAAAGCCCCAAAGGAAGCAGATTTGGAGAAAATTTATAAAATTTGCAAAGGCAAGTGGCACAGTTTCCCAATCTAGAGGTGGGGGATGTGTGCTCACATATCCACTAGGACTGTATTATTTCTTCCTTATACTTTACTAAGTGCCTTCAGTGTCTGTCCTCTGGAGAAACCATGTTGTCTCTTGAATATGCTGCTCTCTCTTTCTGTCCTCATAGTCTTTAAACAAAGATATTTTATTTCACTTTTCAACTCCTCTTGAAATTATTTATGAGGGAAAGAAAAGAATCCATAAAATCCCTAAGTAAGAGTTAGAGCTAATTTTTCTTTCCTGAAGAAACGTCCCTCATTCGAGCCTGAGTTCCACTGCTTGAGAGAAATCAGCTGATAGCTATTGGCTGTCACACCATGCAAATCAAGTGTGACACAGGCTCAGTCTGACTACTGTTGTTAAGTAGAGCAAATGGAACTCAAGCATCTACACCATGCAGTGATCCCTGAAGACTGTCTTAACCCTGACTCACCCAGGCACTTCCCTGGGTGATCTAGGTGGGTAGTGGAGTCACTGTCACTCTGTCACTGTCATCCCTTTGCTCATCGATTTGTTCTAGTGGGCACCAGTAACGTCTCTCATTGAGAGACTTATTGTTACTGTTTTTGGCATATCCAATACGCACGGGTAGCTTGCCAGCCTCTGCCGCTCGGGCTTGATACTCTCGGTAGCTTGCCGGGCTCTCCGAGAGGGGTGGAAGAATCGAACTCAGGTCAGCTTCGTGAAAGGCAAACACCCAACCGCTGTGCTATCACTCCAGCCCTCGGGGTAGTGGGGTAAAATAGTAAATTATTTTCTCAAGGTTACCCCCTCCCTTCTCCCCACTTCACAAAAGTCACCCACAATAGACTAAAACCAAGTGCCTTCAGCCCAACCAGCAGGCAACACTTCACTGTGTTCATTTAGAAATTCCCTTTGTGTAGATCTTTGTACTCATTAAGTTTTCTTCTGATCTCAGTTTCCAGCAGGGACTTTTAATGCTTTTCAGCTTTCATTTTCTATTTCCTTTATAAATTTCAAGCTACTCCCCAAGGGAACTCAGGGTGATTTTGAAATAATATCCTTCAGAAACTACCCCTAGCCCTCCTACTGTTTGGTTATAAAGTTAAAAAGAGAGTTAAATGTTGATTTTATTTTCAAGTACTTTGGAAGTATTAGAAGATCTCTGCTACTGCTTTCATAGTTAAGGTAGGATTGGGGGCACGAGTGGGGAGATATTGCTGAGATCAATATGTTTCAAAACATTCTATTCAAGCTAGTGTGCAGGTTGCAGGTGAACCTGAAATACCAGACTAATGATAAAATATTATGTCATTGTCATAAAGGCAGCAGAAGTCATTAAACCCAGTATACTTACTGCTGAGCTAAACATTAAAATTTGTGAATATAAAAACAACAGTTTGCCGTGTCTTTTTTTTACCCCATTGAAAATGCATTTTTTTCTTTTTTTCTTTTTTATTAGTGAATCACGATGAGGTACAGTTACAGACTTACAAACTTTCATGCTTATGTTTCAGTCATACAATGCTTGGATACCCTTCCCTCCACCAGTGCCCATTCTCCACCACCAATTATCCCAGTATCGCTCCAAACCTTTCCAATCCATTCTTCCACTCCCACCCCATCCCGCCTCTGTGGCAGGGCATTCCTTTTAATTCTCTCTCTACTTTTGGGTGTTGTGGTAGGCAGTAGAGGTACTGAGTGGCCATCGTGTTCTATCTATAGTCTATTTTTAGCACTCGTCTTCCATCCCAAGCAGGTCCTCCAGACACCCTTTAGTTGGTGTTCCCTTCTCTATCTGAGCTGCCTTTTCCCCCTGCATGTGAGGCCAACTTCCAAGCCATGGAGCAAACCTCCTGGTCCTTATCTCCACTATTCTTGGGTGTTAGTCTCCCATTCTGTTACTTTATATTCCAAAGATGAGTGCAATCTTTCTATGTCTGTCTTTCTTTTTCTGACTCATTTCACTTATCATCATACTTTCCATGTTGATCCATTTATATGCAAAGTTCATGACTTCATCTTTTCTAACAGCTGCATAGTATTCCATTGTGTAGATGTACCGAAGTGTTTTTAACCAGTCATCTGTCATTGGGCACTCAGGTTTTTTCCTAGATTCTGGCTATTGTAAACAGTGCTGCAATTAACATATGAGTGATTTTTATTAATAAATAGTAGTGGGGGGGTGGGAGGAGGTTTACTGTGGTGCTTGGTGGTGGAATATATGCACTGGTGAAGGGATGGGTGTTCGAGCATTATGTAACTGAGACTTAAGCCTGAAAGCTTTGTAACTTTCAACATGGTGATTCAATAAAAAATAAGTTAAATAAAATAAATAAAGAGGCTGCACAGCTACGAATGCAAAAAAAAAGGGAAAAAAATAGAAATAGTAGCACTATAGCACAGTCATCCCTTTTGCTCATCAATTTTCTCGAGCAGGCACCAGTAACATCTCCATTGTGAGACTCGTTACTGTTTTTGGCATATAAAATACACCACAGGTAGCTTTCCAGGCTCTGCTGTGCAGGCGGGATACTCTCGGTATCTTGCCAGCTCTCCAAGAGGAATGGAGGAATCGAACCCAGGTCGGCTGCGTGCAAGGCAAATGCCCTACCCGCTGTGCTAATAGTTAGGAAGAATATATTTCAGAGCAAAGTCATAGGCTATTATGAAAAATAATGTATTGGAGCGGAAACATGTGCATCTGTAAAGATATGATAGAAATTTGACTTTTCTGACATTATAGATATTTCCAGGACATCCAAGAGGACAATGTATAAAACACCTATATTAATATATATGAAAATATAAACTCTAATACTATCCTTTCAGGGGTCTGAAAACTATGGAAACTTAGTTCATTTTTCTATTAGTGATGTCATCCCAGTGCACAAGAGCTTGTAAACTCCTCATACCTGAAAATAAGTGTGGACTTTGTATCTTCTACATTTATATCAAATTGCTATAGAGAATTGATAATCTAAAAATTATTGTGACCCTAATGTAAGCAATTCAGACAACCAGAACTCTACAAATATAAGATGCTGATATTATATTTGAAGTGGAGGAGATATGGAGTCTTGGCATTGGTATCTTTAAAATCATGTGAAAATCCCCTCTCTGCAGTCTGGTTGCTTCCTTGCCCCTATATTCTGGTACTCTATTGTTTGTATTGAATTTCCTGTCATCTGTTCCCAAGCAGTCTCTGCTTTTCTTATCTGTCTCCTGAAATATCTCCAGGACATAGCTTATGAGGAAATTAGTGGGAAGAATGGGAGGTTCAGCAATGGGTCCCTCACTATATCTTTACAAAGTAGTTTTACAGTCAGGTATTAAGAAAATCCAGACCTATTTATTGTAAGATTTCAGTGTAAGAAAAAGTCAAGGAGAGTAAAGTTTTATCTTACATAGTAAATAATCACATCCAAGATTGAAGAGAGTTGATCTTGATAATAAAATCAGGTTAAAAAAAAACACAAGCGTTTGTTTAGTGTCAAATATCTAGAAATATTTTATCAGAAACTTTTTAGCTTAATGGAATTGATGCCCATAAGTTAGAACATGAAAGCTAAAGTGTTGTAATTAATAATTTTAATTAAGCATTTTCACTTATTTCTCCATTCATAAGATGATCATGCATTATACTTTTAGTTGAAGAAGTCACATGAATACCAAGTCAATGGGAGTAGGTTGTAGAATCCCTATGAAATGCACAGCATTTATTTTACGAATCCACTTGGATGCCATTTTTTCTTTAGAAACGTAGGCAAATCTAAAAAATAGTATACCGCAGCTTCAGGAAGCAAGATGGCCTCCTTTACTTGAGAGACTGGAAATTTCTGTTCCTTCCAGTCTCTTCCCCTACAAAAAAGTTTACACTTTGAACATGGACCCAGATGTTTTATGTCAGAACCCCTTTGCCTCATTGAAAACAGTAATGGGCAACTGGTGGTCAATCCAGAAGCACAGAGAACCCTGTGTGCCATTACACAGCCTGTTGATTTGGTGGCCATTGTGTGTCTCTGTCGCACAGGCAAATCTTACCTGTTGAATAAGCTGGCTCAGAAGAAGAAGGATGAGTGACACAAGCAAAGTTATGACAAGTCTTCTCTGTGTGCACCCATACAACAAACACAGAATGGGCGTGAGAAGGGAAGAAAGGTGCAGATGGGAAGATGGGAAGTATTATGAAAAGCTCGTGTTGAGACCATAGGTGGTTAGCTGTTTCCTGGAGAAAATAAGACCAGAGGTCTATTTCTAACCTATCATGTTTTTTTCCCTTTACCTTTATCAGTAGTACTGTAATCCCATTGTTTATCGATTTGCTTGAGCGGGCACGAGTAACGTTTCCATTGTGAAACCTATTTTTGGCATATCGAACACGACATGGGTAACTTGCCAGGCTTTGCCATGTAGGTCAGATATTCTCAGTAGCTTGCCGGGCTCTCTGAGAGGGACAGAGGAACTGAACCCAGGTTGGCCACATGCAAGACAAATACCTACCAGCTGTGCTATCCTCTGCCCATATGCTTACTTAGCATAAGACCCTTTAATTCCATCAAAATTGTAGTAAACTTCAAAAATTCATCTATTCTCAAAGCTAAATAGTATTTCATTCTGTGCATATATACACAATTTGTTTGTCCATTTGTCTTTTGTTGGACACTTTGCTTTTTTTCCCAGATATTGCCTACAGTAAGTGCTATAATGAACATAGGTATGCATGTGTCCTTACACATTAATATTTTTGTGTTTGTGAGGTAGAGTTCCAGGAGTGAAATCAGAGGGTCATATGGACCTTTTATTTACAGTGTTTTTAAAAGCCTCTGAACAGTCCTCCAGAGAGATTAAACCATACAACAGCCACCCTGACATGAATGAGAATTCCTTATTTGTCATATCCCAACACACTTAACTGTTTATGGTCTTTGCCATATAGACCACTCTCACTAGTGTGAGGTGATACTTCACTCTACTTTAAAATTTCTTTTTCCTGAAATCAGTGATGATGAACACTTTTTCAAGAACTGTTGCTCAAATAAGGATGATTATTTAGGTTCTCTCTGAATAGGGTTCCCAGCCCAGCTATATTTATTTACCTAGAAAGGAAAATACAGTCCCCAGAACTTTTCTCTTGAAAGTAGTAACAACTAGAAATAAAAGTATACTGGTTAGATGGAGCTCAGGTCTTACTCATTGCTCTCTGCTTTAGGGATGACCCTGGTGGAACTAGGGGGACCACTTTTGGTGCTGGCGATTGGAATCTGAGTCAGCAACTTGCCAATAGGCTCCTTAAGTCCATGGATTGGGTCTAGCTGTCATTTGTTTACTTTCTTTACTACATGGCATCTCATGATTCAATTGTGCCACAGCAACTTTGCTAATCATTGTGTACAGACTTGGTATTCAAGTCAAATTGGAGCTATTATGCACAGTGATCTTACAGTCATTTTCCCTATGCTTCTTATGCACATTATTTCACATTTCTGCTGGGTATAAACTTAGGAGTTAAAGAACTGGATCACGGGAATTTAAGTTCATCTGAAATAGATACCACAGTTTTCCTGAATGTATTTTAATGCATCTGACACTTAGACTGTTTTCCAGGATAAGAACTCTTTTTCTTTTTTTCCTTTTTTTTGCTTCTTGGATCACACCCTACAATGCACAGGGGTTACTCCTGGTTTTGCACTCAGGAATTACTCCTGGCAGTGCTCGGGGGACCTTATGGAATGCTGGGAATCGAACCCAGGTCAGCCTCATGCAAGGCTAATGCCCTACCCACTGTACTATCGCTCCATCCCAAGGATAAGAACTCTTAAGATTAGTATTTATCTGATATATTTGTATAAGTTAGAGATGACTAACTTTGACATCTGGTGGTATTAGTAGTGCCAGTCCCATAGCATGATAACAATATAATTTCTAATGCTTGGAAATAATGTTTCCATGTTAATTAACAGAATATATTGTCGAATGAAATTTGTTAAAAGTAGAAATTTTTGGTTCATACTGCACTGAATCAAAAGACAAGAGCATCTGTCCCTCTCTATTTGGTGGACCTCACTCAACATGATATCCTCTGTTCCATGCATGCATTTACAAGTTTGCATGATAAGTTACCCAGAAGGAAAGGAATAGATACAGGACAATTTCTCTTTATGTGGGGTATTAGGAAACATAGAAAGGGAATAACAGATGGCCATAAGCACCAGGAACTCAGAACTGATTACAGAATTGAGTTTACAAGCAGGGATAGGGGTGTGGGATGGCAGGAGGGAACCCTGAGACAATGGTGAGGAACCAGACACTCTGGTGGAGGATATGAGTTTGGAATATTGTAAGAATAAAACCTATCTCATTAACAATATCACCACTTATGATGCTAAAACAAACCCTAAAAATATCTGTAGATCAAAACATATAAGAAAATGCACAAACATAACAACAACAAAAAAGAGAAAACAGATGAAACAAAGGCACCAAAACTGGTTTTTAGAAATGGATAAGATCTGCTCTTTCTGCTAAATTTTTCTGTTTACTAGATTAAACCTTAACAAACACAGAGCTTCACATTTGAAATAAGAGCTGGCACAGGGCAGGATGCTGCAGCTAAAAAAGATTCCACAATAAATTTTACTTTCAGTTTTGTTTCCACTTTTTCCATTTTCAATGGAGTGATCAACTCCACTTTGCTTTAGTGCCTGAAGGAGGAAGAGAGAGGTGCAAGGAGCAAGCGCAGGACAAGAGGCCAGAGAGCTGTTGGTTGACTGAGAGTGCAGTGGAGCAGGTAGGACCCTTTCTCTTACCTTGGACTTTGTCCTGAGCGCAAGCTTTAATTTCAGATTCAGCATTACATCTAGGAAGAGAATCAAGGGTAGGAAGCTGATTGTTTGGCTTGTTGGGCTGTAGCTGCCCTTCACTGTATCACTGTATCACTGTCATCCCATTGTTCATCGATTTGCTCGAGCGGGCACCAGTAACACCTCCATTCGTCCCAGCCCTGAGATTTTAGCAGCCTCTCCTTACTCGTCTTTCCCAACAATTAGAGGCTTTTTCAGAGTCAAGGGAATGAGACCTGTTATTGATACTGTATTTGGCATATCAAATATGTCACAGAGAGCTTGCAGGCTCTTCCATGTGGGCGGGATACTCTTGGTAGCTTGCCAGATTCTCTGGGAGGGACAGAAAATGTATATCAAAGAATACCAGCAAACATGTTAAAACCAAACACATGTGTGCTGCTTTAGGCACATGAGTGGGCTAGACTGTCCCGTCCCATGGAACCAAGTTATTCAGGGTCTGAAGAGGCGCTACATGAAATAGCAAGGGCAAGAAAGAAGAGGGAGACCAAGCAAGGAACTGTTGTCAAGGTCTCGTTTATTGAAGGCGAGTATACAGAATATATAGGCTGAAGGGCAAGGCTTGCATGCAAGGGGACCAGGGTGGATCACGCGGGGCATTCGCGGGGCATTTGCATAAGGGGGATCAGCAGGTTGGAACATGATATGCCTGTCATCTTTGTGGGTTTTGCCCTTGGTACAGGATGTCTGTTTCAGAATATCAGAAACAGTTTAACTGCTTCTAGTGACATACATTCTTACAATATCTTGGTGGGCACTCCCTGTCTGGAGAAATGGCTAAGTTCTCTTTTTCCCAGGGTCTTGGTCCCTCACACCTCCCCCTGTTTTTATATATGAAAAAACTGAGGGCTACTGAGAGCCGCCTGGGTTGGTGAGGCTCCATGTCTTAGCCTATGTAACGTGCCTCCAGACCCGAGGGGGCAGGGGCTCTGTCTATGGCTATGTGATGGGATTCTTACTCTTGTCATCACTGTGCTCTTATATGTGGCGCTTGGTTATTTTTCTGCCAGCCGCCCCCTAGGTGAAGTTAAGGGGAGGTTGCACAGAGTAAGCGCTAACTGAGAATGTGATGGGGACCCAAGAGGTAAGGCCTCACACTACTCCCGTCATGGAGACCTCTTGCTGCTCCAACTCAGGTCTGGTGTTACACAATATCCCGTCATAGGCTAACCTCACAGCTGACCCAGAGTGGGAGAGGGAAAGTCAGGGTGCCGTGTTCCTGGGAAATGAGCCCAGAGCCTATGGTACCAAGGGGACCCTAATCTCTCAGCTAATAGGGAGAAGTTGAGCCGGTCCGCCTCTGGGACTTGGTCGAGAACTCCCTCTTCAGGAGGCAGAGTCGGTCCAAGGCGATGATAATGAACAGCAATCGTGCTTCTGGTAGCCGAGTCAATCTTCGACTTAATAAAAGAGGTTAAGCGACTAAAGGCTCAGGGGCCGAAGGACAGTAGTAGCAGGAGACCCACGAGAGGTCCCAAAAGACTAGGCAGTAACGTGGACAGCCAGGGTGAAGTGGAAAACCAATTTTGATACCATGATTCCTGTTTTTCTCTAGCCCTTTTTCTTTCTTCCAGGCTCCTTTTGACCTTATCAATGCTATCCTGTACTAGACTTGTTTTGTCTGCATAAAAACAGCATTCCTCTTTAAGGGCTACACAGAGTCCACCTTCTTGTAAAAAAAAACAAATCCAAACCTTGTAGGATTACATAGCTTCAGGTAGTTTAGGTTTATTGGGTTACTCCCGTCACAGTGCTCCCATTCCTCTGTGTTTATTTGTAGCTTCTTTCTTAGTGTTCTGTTGACTTGTAAATAATGTCTTTCTCTTCTCCTTGAGTCCTTTGCATAGCTTATTCAGAGCAAGTCCTTTTTGTATGGACAAAGAAAGACATTTATTAATATGCCTTTGCAATTGGGATTTAATTGGCTTTGAGTATTATTAATTCCCGGGCATCTGCTTTCTTGACTGTAGCCTTGGTTGCCCTCTAAAAGGCAGGGTCCCAATGGGGGACGAGACGGACCCAGGGCAAGCGGTATGTTATGTGCCACCCTGGCATCGAGATGGGCCTGGCCAAAGTGCCTCATTCTTAACTATAAGTTAAGAGTCTTATCATGGACAAGTGCTGTCATGATCTTAAAGTAATGACGAGACTAGGACCCTGCTAGGGATAGGAAAGACTAATCTGGCCTGAGCACTGTAGTCTGAGATTGAGATGACCCCAGGAGAGCAATTCTAAAAGTTTAATGCATCTCTTGCTATGCCCATACAAAACGATTAATATTATGAATGCTCATATGTTTGTTCGACAAGGGGAGGAGAAACACAACCATGGGATTTCATCATTGATGGGTCCTGCTGAAAAAGTATCTATCCTAGAGAATAGGTGTTCTGCTATTGTTATTGAACCTTTTGTGCCTAGCATTCTATTTTCGTAAACAACACCTGTTTCTTGTTAATTGCACTGTGCTTCGAAAACAACTCCTAATAAGGAAACAGGATGTCCTGTCACGCCCACAAGGTGTAACTAGCCTATCAGCTGTAGACACTTGGGCATAAACAAGCAGGGAGAGGGATAAAGGGGGGGAAGTCACCTAGCTAGAGGCTCCTCCTCGTTTCTCTTCTTTCTCGTTTCTCCTCTTTCTCGTTTTCCCCTCCTTCCCAATGCATGAGAAGGTCTCTGAATAAATCGCTGCAAGAAGAATCTCCGGGTTGCGTGTTCTTTACAGCTAGCATCCCTGGGTGGGCACGAACTACCAACTAAAGGTAAGAATAAGCGTTCGGTGCACCCCACTCTAGAAAGTGAGTGGGAGATCAGATTTTTTTTTTAGTGTGCTGAGGATTAAAATCTTAACAGCAATCCCCCACTAAGATGAGGCAGATTCTGGCCCTTCCCATGATCTTTCATATTTTCTTGAGCCAGATTGAACAGGGTAAGTCATTTATGGATTTGATTCAGTCTCTCTCCCACAGAATAGGAGACCCGGAACTCTGCATTTCCAGAGACCAACTCCGGTGCTGTCTTAAAGTAGTTTATGAGGTTAACCCATGGTTCCAAGATGAAGGAACTCTAGAAAGCAAGATTTGGAGACGAGTTAGGAAAAATGTCTATAAGGCATCTAAGAAAGGGACGAAGATCTCCTGGGAATTCTGGACAACATGGGAGATTGTTAATTCTATTCTCCTGTTTTTGAATAGTGCAATTGATGTGGAGAACATTAGGAGTAATACGGCCTCAGGTCCTCCCACACCAAAGCTTTGAAAAGGTTGTCATAGTATAAATATTTCTCAGACTGATGAATATAGCTCCACATCCAGTGCATTAGATGAAAGTGATGCAGATTATGAGTCTGCTGCTGCCTTCTCAGATTCTGAGTCCGAGAGTGACTCAGCAAATCGGCCTCCAGGCCGCTTGGGATGTTTCCCCAATCGCCCAGTCAAGGCAAAGAGGCGGTGGCCTCCATCTTTGGCAGGTTAAGGATGGATTCTCTCAGTCATTTCAAACAGGCCTGTGTCTCATATGGGCCTACATCTCCGTACTGTAGAGAGTATCTTACAGACTGGAGTAAAAAGGCCTACTGGGCACCTCAAGATTTTCACATGGTTGCTAAGACGTGCTTAAGCCCTTCTCAGTACTTGCAGTGGAGAATGTGGCTCAGTAAGGAGGCCAAGGCAGAGTTTGAAGGCCTAGGCCATGCTGGACGAAACTTTTCAGGGATTAAGTTGACTCATAAGATGTTAATTGGTGAAGGAAAATGGCGCCATCTTGAAAGGCAAGTCACCTTGCCTCGTGCTGTTCTTGCTCATGTCCGTGGCGCAGCCCTGCGTGCGTGGGAGAAGGTTGATGCAGATGCGGAATTTAAAGGAAGCTTTACAAAGATTGTCCAGAGAGCCTCAGAACCTTATGCAGACTTTGTAGGAAGATTGATGGAAGCCATAGAAATGTAGGTTGAGGGTAAGGAGACTCATGAGCTGTTGACTAAACAATTGGCCTTTGAAAATGCTAATGAGGATTGCCAGGCCATTCTGCGCCCTCTTAAGGAGAAGGAAGACATAATGGGGTACTTGGACACATGCAGGAATGTTGGTTCTGTTAGACATAAAGTGCAGGCTAGGACTGTTGAGACCGGTACAGTACAGAGACAAGCTCAGAAAGGATATTTTAATCATAGAGGACCGGACCACTTTCGTAAAGATTACAGGGCACCTCCAGACAGTGCTACTGTGAGAACACCTCCTGGGCCCTGTCCCAGGTGCAAAAAGGGAAACCACTGGGCCAAAGATTGTCCCTTCAATTTTCATGCAGCTGTTGACTCCAGTTCGGGAAACTTGCCAGGGGGCCAGCCCCAGGCCCAGCGAAATCCGGGGATGTTCCCATTTGCAGTCTCTCTCCCCAAGGTGGAGTCTCAGAACTCCAGTCAGCTGAGCTCCGATCAATAATAGACTCACTGCAACCAGTGACGGCAGGAAGTGCAGCCTTGAGTATTTCCTGCCCTGATATGATTACTATAGCCCCTGCCCAGTGTCCCTACAAATTAAATTCTGGTATAAAGGGACCAATTCCACAAGGCACTATAGGCCTACTCTTGGGAAATAACAGTTTTATTATTAAGGGAATTATTGTTCATACCGTGGTCATTGATTCTGACCATACTGGTGAAATAACAATTGTTATCATGGTGCCTACTGTTTGGACATTTGATAAGGGACAACACATAGCTCAGCTTCTTTTGCTACCTTTTGTTGTGCCAGATCTATCCACTCACCCTAGTGGGGGAGATTTCAGCAGCACAAATCCTATGATTGCCTCTGTTGCCCGTCTGAAGAAAGACAACCGCCCACTTTTAACTATTGAGATTCACAGGAAATTTACGGGAATGATTGACTCAGGAGCCGACGCCTCTGTCATTTCTTCCCAACATTGGCCCAGGAACTGGGCCGTGCAGGCAGTACCCTATAGTTTACATGGAGTAGGCATGATGCCTTCCTCCTCTGTCCGGCAAAGTGCCAGGTGGCTAAGATGTATTGGCCCAGAGGGCATTACAGCCATTTTCCAACCCTACATAGCACCTGTACCTATGAGTTTATGGGGACGGGATTTACTTGAGTAATGGAAAGCGGAGATTAGGATTCCCGTTCCACTTCCACCTCCCGCTGTGGGCTTTGATTCTGAGGCCTCTCCTTGTTTAATAGGAGCTGCTGCAGTTTCACGCCCAGCACCCCTCTGTATTCAGTGGAAATCCCACGATCCTGTGTGGTCCTCCCAGTGGCCTCTTAATAATGAAAAACTAAGGGTGTTAGAATCCTTAGTAGAAAAACAACTGGAGTTGGGACATATTGAAACCTCATTTTCAGAATGGAATTCCCCTGTCTTTGTTATCCAAAAGAAGTCAGGCAAGTGGCATCTGTTGATTGACCTATGAAATGTTAACGCCACCATGGTTCCCATGGGGGCTCTCCAGCCTGGCTTTCCTTCCCCTGCTGCCGTTCCTAAAGATTGGCCACTGGTTGTCATTGATTTAAAAGATTGTTTTTACAACATTCCCATCCACCCAAATGATCATGAGCCTTTTGCATTTTCTGTCCCCTCTCTTAATAACTGTGCACCTATGCACAGGTATCAGTGGACTGTTCTACCTCAGGGAATGACCAATTCCCCTACCATGTGTCAGTATTTTGTTGACTTGGTCTTGCACCCTTCCCGTGTCAAGTTTCCTCAGGCTTATGTTATTCACTATATGGATGATATCTTGCTTGCATGTTCTAATGATGGAGAACTCCAGAGATTGTATGAGGATGTTATAACTCATCTACCCGCAGCTGGGTTACAAGTAGCCACAGAAAAAATTCAGGTGTTGTCTCCATATAAGTATTTGGGCTATGTTCTTGAGCATACTACCGTACGACCTCAAAAAATTTCTATTCTCCATGATAAACTGAAAACCCTTAATGACTTTCAAAAACTGCTAGAAAATATTAACTGGGTTCGCCCCTCTCTGGGTGTAGGATAACATAGCCTCAGGTAGTTTAGGTTTATTGGGTTACTCCTGTTACAGTGCTCCTATTACTCTTTGTTTATTTGTAGCTTCTTTCTTAGTGTTCTGTTGACTTGTAAATAATGTTTTTCTCTTCCCCTTGAGTCCTTTGCATAGTTTATTCAGAGCAAGTCCTTTTTGTATGGACACAGGAAGACTTAACAAATGTTATGCTTTTGTAACCTGGGAGTCATTTGACTCTACATGATATTTTCCTCCAGGGCATCTGTTTTCTTGACCTAAGCCTCAGCTGCCCTTACTTCCTAGCACCCCCAAAGCAGGGTCCCTACGTGGGACGAGAAGGACCCAGGGCAAGCGGTGAGTTGTGTGCTACCCTGGCATCGAGATGGGCCTGGCCAAAGTGCCTAATGCTTAACTATAAGTTAAGAGCTTGGTCATGGACAAATGCTGTCATGATCCAAACAGTGATAACTAGATTTGGACCCTGCTAGGGTGAGGAATGATTAATCTGGCCTGAGTGCTGTGGTCTGAGCCTGTGTCAAGATGTTGCCAGGAGAGCTGCCTTGCAAGCCTCAATGTATCTCTTGCTATGTCCATACGAAAATAACTAGAATTAAGATGTTAATAAGTGTCTGGACTAAGAAAAAGAAAAAACCTAAAGAGTCAAGAAGGGCTTTGGAATGCCCTGCCCTCAGGAAGGGCTTTCTTATGTTGATTTTGCTACCTGGCTGGGTGTAGCCTAGAGGGCAAGGTGGAAGAGACAAGTAGGAGGAGAGATGAGAGGAGCCAGAAAGAAGCAGCAGTTGATCCAGAGGTTGGTCTTCGTTCTTCCTTCGCCTGTCCTTGGCCAACGGCTGTCCTGATCCAGCCCATACACAGCGGTTCCAGAGCACTGAACGTGGGCGGTGAGACAGAGCCGCCCGGAGAGCCCGAGAGTGCACTCGCCCCTCAGTGAGCTTTAGTTTTTTACATCTGGGCATTCCCAACTCAGACCTCCGTAATTTATTCCTGACCCTTGAAGGCGACTCCGCCCTGAACAGTCCTAGGCAGTTTACCCCTGAAGCTCAGAAAGAATTAGAATTTTTTCTAGATCAACTCCAGAAATCCCATCTTTCCCGGTTTGCTCCGGGAGAAAAATTGTGGCTTTTGCTTTTTGATACCCCCCACTTGCCCACTGCTGCACTAGCACAGCTTTCAGGCCCAATAGAGTGGCTTTATTTGCACAACAAAGGGTCTCCGCACTCTATGTAATCCTACAAAACCTGTGCGGTTTTGTAAGACTACCTCAGAGAGGGAAGTTAAAGAGTCCTTTAAATCTTGCAGCCCTTTCTGCAGTTCCTGAATGTCTTTGTCTATAGCCTGGTTGAGCTGATGTACTGCTGTTTGGAAGTAACTAGGGAGGCAATGCCAGTGCCAGCGCCTGTAGTGCCTAGTCCTAAGACAACAGCTAGGGTTATTGCTGTGAGTGGTTCTCTCTTGTGGCGGGGTGAGAGTGCCCCTTTTCCCAAAAACGGAGAAAATCCTCAGGGTCATGAATGGAGAGCCTGGGAAACAGGCGGACCAGGACACAGTAGTCTCTGGTGAACAAGAAGGCACTGGTCTTGACATGAGTTGTAAGGCCAGCAGAGCAGGCAAAGTAAGACTCAGGCGGGGCCGAGACATAGGTGAAAGAGGCGTCCACGAGCTGGGAGACATTACAAATGTCCTGCAATTCAAAAGGAGGGAGCATTCCGGGTCCTAGAAGACAAAGACCTGCACCATGGACCTGAACTAAGGTAAGGCCGTGATCCTCATCTGGGGCCCATCTCAAGGCTGCAGGGTCATTGGTGAACAAGACCTGAGCAAAGATTGCAACACCCTCATAAAAGGGGGGTTTTGGGAAAAAGCAAACCCAGCATTGCTCGTATAGGTCTGAATGGGTAGCATGAAGGGCCTCAACAGATGCATTCACCATTTCCAGAATCAGCTCAGAGGAGGAAGGGCCCCCTTCAGGAAGTGTGGAGCGAAAGTATGTGGGTGTAGGCAACTGCTGGTAGGGCGTTCACCGGAGGGGGAGAGGGGTATGGGTGCTCTCGGGAAGCGGGGTGAAGAGCTGGGTTAGGCCCGACAGCCGCTTTATGTAGACTGGGAAGCTCTTTAAGAAGACGGATCCTAAAAAGCAGACCATAGTCCCTTTCGGCCATGTAGAGGCGTAGTCCCCATTGCAGGTCTCAAGAACTAAGCCAATCATGTTGTCTGCCACTGGCTGTGAAAGAAATGACAATGGGGTTACACCAGCCACGGGCGGGGCCCAAGTGGTCACATGGCTCTCCAGGAAATCTGCCTTGAGTCACGGGGCTGGAGGGGCTGTAGCCTGGGGGGGGGGGTGCATTTTACAGTGATAAAGTCCCAAGAGGAGGAGGGGTTCCAGTACGTAGTGCCAGTGGTCTCGCAACCTCAAGAGGCACAATAGTCAGAGGCTGGCCGCATTTTTGTGCGAGTGAGCAGTCTTGATGGGGGCCGGGACACACATAAAAGTCAGTGTAATTTCTGCTTGTGTATCAAAGCAGCCACAGCCGGGTGTGCCTCTAGAGAAGCAACGATCAAGAAGGTTAGGGATCCTATCCAGGGGTCAGAGATATTTATGGGTGCCCCAGTCAGAGCTGGCTCCTAGGGCCAGCTGACACAGGTCCACTCTAAGCTCGGGCCAGTGGGGTTGAGTGCCAATGGAAGAGGAGGCGCAGACGGTATCACCTGCTTCATTCACAACCAACCAAGTATAGGTAAAAAGTTGGTAGACTGAGGCGGGAGCTGGCGACGCCCAGGCAAAAAAATAGCCGAGTCCATAAAAACAGCATCTGACACGTTTTATTCTTAACCGAGCACAGAAGTCTTTGAATTTTTGGCTTGTATAACCTGGACCATTATCAGTCTTAATAATCTTGGGCTGTCCCATTATTGCAAAAGTAGACAGCATGTGGGTGATCACATGTTTAGTAGCTTCTCCTGCTAGTGCTGAAGCAGAAAGGAATCCACTAAAGGTATCAATAGTGACATGAATATATTTAAGCTTGCCAAAGGTGGGGGTATGAGTAACATCCATCTGCCAGAGTTCACCAGGGATAAGCCCTCTGGAATTGATGCCATTAGTGAGGTTCAGGCATGAAGGGTAGGCAGGTTTTGCAGCCTTTAACTATAAGCTGGGCTTGCTCTCTAGTAATGCCAAACATCTGGCATAATGTGCGGAATTTAAATGATGAAGGGTATGAGCCTCCTGTGCGTCCTTGAGTGAATCAGGAGTTAGTGCTAGAGCCACAAGGTGCGTGGCTTTATCTGCCAAATCATTGCCCTGTGACAAGGGTCCGGGTAAATCAGAGTGTGCACAAATGTGCCCAACAAAGAAAGGGTGGGATCAACAACGGATGCATTTCTGACTGTCAGAAAACAACTGGAAAGTAGCAGAGAATGGTTGAATGGAAGGAACCCTTTCCAAAACAGTTAATGATCTAACAACACACTGGCTGTCTGAGAACAGATTAAATGCTTGTAAAGGAAACATTTGAAAAACTTTAAGAGCTGCAAACAATTCCACTAACTGAGCAGAGGAAAAGGGAGTTTTGATGGGATATGCCCTGCCATGGATGACGTAAGCAGCTATCCCATTTTGTGAGCCATCAATAAACAAGGTTAGAGCCCCAGGGATGGGTCTTGAGATGGTGTTTTGGATATAATAAAGGGGGTAGTCTTTTTTTGGGGGGGTCACACCCAGCGATGCTCAGGGGTTACTCCTGGCTTTGCACTCAGGAACTGCTCCTGGCAGTGCTTGGGGGACCATATGGGATGCCGGGGATCGAACCCGGTCGGCCGCATGCAAGACAAACGCCCTACCCGCTGTGCTATCGCTCCGGCCCCTAAAGGGGGTAGTCTTAAGAAATTGTAAAAGCTTGTCCCCGGGCAGGTGTGTGTCAAGCTGACCCTGATAGCTAGACAACAAGACTGCCCATTCTTCATGACGGCTCTGTAGCCATCCAATTTGTTCTTTAGAATAAGGGGTGATAATGATGTCAGGGTCACGCCCGAAATATCTGACGGCAGTTTTTAGTCCAGAGAAGATCAGTTGTCCCACTAGCAGAGGATAAGGATGCAGAACTTTGGAGAAGGACGCAGGCATATAGATCCACATAAGGGGTTGTTTTTCCTGCCATAGCAGGCCAGAAGGCGAGTAAGGGGATGTGAAAATAATGAGGTAAAGGACTTTGGAAGGGTTAAAATAGCCGCAACTCTGTTGTGCAATGGTGGTTTCGACCAGTTTCAGGGCTTCCTCAGCCTCTACAGAGAGGGACCGAGGTGAAGTAGGATCTGGGTCACCAAGGAATATGTCAAATAAAGGTTTAAGTTCCCCGGTAGTTAATTTTAAGTAAGGTTGAAGCCAATTTATATCCCCCAATAATTTTTGAAAGTCATTTAGGGAAGTGAGAGAAGACTGTCTGATCTGAATTTTCTTTGGGTGTATGAGAGAGGGGTCAAGCTGGAAACCCAAAAAGAGGAACGGTCTGGATTTGGGTCCTATGTGGTTAGTAATCGGGACCGAGAAGGCGAAGCGTTTGCAATCCTCAGGGTGTAGGGGAATGGAGAAAAAGCAATTTTTTATGTCTATGATTATTTTTTTAAAGCCTGAGGGGATAGCAACTGGAGTTGGGAGTCCAGGTTGTAGCGCGCCCATAGGTTGCATGGTCTTATTCACACTCCTAAGGTCTTGCAACAACCTCCATTTTTCTTTTTGATCACAAATATGGGGGTATTCCAAGGGGAAGTAGAGGGTTAAAGGTGGCCTAAGCATAATTGCTCCTGCACCAGCTCACAGGCTGCCTTGACCTTTTCTAGGGGCATGGACTACTGATCAATCCAGACGGGTTCATCAGATTTCCAAGATATTTTGTCAGCCTGGAGTGCAGGGGAGTCAGTGGTCTTTACGAAAAAAGGTTAGGATCAGACCCTAACCCAGCCCTTCCTGTTATGGGGGTGAGTTCAGTAGGTTCTCTAATACCTTGCTTGTTCTTGCCCAGCCCTTTTCCTGGGAGGTAGCCCTGTTGGAGCATCTGTCTGGTGACAACCTCATTTGGACTGCACATCATGAGTCTCATTTTGCTTAAGATATATTTAAACGATCATTGAGATCCGTCCCAACCTTATCCCATGAATGGGGATCAATGGCGGGACCTGTCAATACTAACCAGGGACAAGAGGCATCAATGAAGGAAAAAAAATTTACCAGATCTTTTTTCTTAACCCGTACTCCTCTTTCTCTGAATGAATTCTTGAACTCCTTAATAAAGCTCTGTTCCTTAGATAATGGCCCCTGCTGAATGGGACGGCAAATGAAAATAGGTACCTGTTTTCTCCCCGCCTCCGAAGATCGCTCGGGCAGTGCTGATCTTACGGGGGGCCTCCAATCCATTGCTGGCGCCGTCTGGTAGTTGGCAGTGCTTCAGGTCCCTGTTGAGGGCGCCACTTGTCCCGTCCCGCGGGACCAAGTTATTCAGGGTCTGAAGGCGCTACCTGAAATAGCAAGGGCAAGAAAGAAGAGGGAGACCAAGCAAGGAACTGTTGTCAAGGTCTCGTTTATTGAAGGCGAGTATACAGAATATATAGGCTGAAGGGCAAGGCTTGCATGCAAGGGGGCCAGGGTGGATCACGCGGGGCATTCACGGGGCATTTGCGTAAGGGGGATCAGCAGGCTGGAACATGATATGCCTGTCATCTTTGTGGGTTTTGCCCTTGGTACAGGATGTCTGTTTCAGAATATCAGAAACAGTTTAACTACTTCAAGTGACATGCATTCTTACGATACCTTGGTGGGCACTCCCTGTCTCGGGAAATGTCTAAGTTCTCCTTTTCCCAGGGTCTAGGTCCCCCACACTAGACCATAAGAGGTTACATGCACAAAGAGGCCACAGGCTTCTAGAAGCTTTGTTTTATATAGTCTCTGGATCATAGCTGTCGATGAGATTACATGGCACCAGGGGCAGTTTGTGTGTGTGACTGCCAAACTACTGGAAAATGGTGGGGGGAGGGGTCTGAGTGGAGGAGGCCCATTCTCAATCCAAGAGGCTTGTTTGTTTTTGATAACCTCTTAGGAAAAAGAGTTTAGATATTCCTTAGTCTGCCATTTGCCCCATGGTCTAGTTTGTAAATCTAGCCTCTATGACTTATTCCCAAGTTATTTTAAGAAGATTACTTACAACGGTTAATATCCAGCAGCTCTTATAAGTATCAGTGAGGCTAAGAATATGTATATCTATCAAAGGATGTTATAAGATTTCAGTGTATAATAACCATTCATTGAATTTACCAATACAGGGACAAATTTTTATTTATTTACGTTAATTTCTATTAAAAACACTGTGATTTAAAAGGTTTTTAATTATACAAATGTCTCAGGCATTTAGTGTTCCAACACCACCAGTATGACCTTCTCTTCACCAGTATTCCCAGTTTCCCTCCTAATCCCAACCTTCCCCCATAGACACATAATCAATTTACTTTATTTTGCTTATTCCAACAACAGTTTAAGAAATGCTGAATATAATCATCAGAAAATAAATCAGTAGGAGCCAAGTTGTGAATATCATATAATTTGGACGTATGTAAATAAGAAACTTAAAACCATTTCATATAATAGAATAACGTGCCTGTTCTCATTTGCATCTATAAGTTTTCAATTCTGGAATTTAAAGCCTATTACATTTAGTTTATTTTATACTTGGATCTCATTGTGGTAATAATCATGTCTCACCTGTTATTAATGGAACTTTTTTTTTAAACTTTTTATTAAATCACCATGTGGAAAGTTACAAAGTTCGCAGGTTTATATGTCAGTTATACAATATTCAAACACCCATCCCTTCACCAGTGCCCATATCCCACCACCAGAAACCCCAGTATACCACCCGCCCCCACCCCCTACCCCCTACTGTATAAGTAATGAATTTCACTTCATTTTTTCTTTACCTTGATTACATTCCATAATTCAACACAAAACTCACTATAGTTGTTAGAGTTTCCAAGCAAGAGAGACAGACCTACTACATTTGATAATTAGTTTTTCATTGCTGGAAATGAAGAGATATGTAGCCCCACTGCTACAAGTACATAACTCTCTCTCTCTCTTTTTTTTTCCCTTTTTCCTTTTCCCTTTTTTTTTTTTCCTTTTTCCCCCTCATCCTCCTTCCAGCGCCTCATAGTATGGTGTACGCCACGCCGCATTGGCCAGCATGGGGCTTTTGCTTAGTTCACAGTCCAGAAAGCTGGCTGCTACATTAAAAACCTTCAAAATTTCAACAAAAACTTACTGTTATTATTTGGAGTTTCCCCCCCCCCCCAAGTCAGACCTGTTCAAAAGGAACCATTTCACATTGTTGACAATTATAAATGTTAATTGTCCGCGCGGTTTTGGATTTCTGTATAAAGTCCAGGGAAAATTCTGCCAGATGCTGGAACCCCAATTCCTAAAGCTGTCTCTGGTTCCCACTCGTTCCACATCCACCGGCTCTGCAGAGACATGGGCACCCGGGCCGAAAACCCGGCCGGCCGGAGTGGAGCCCCGGCCCTGGCGGGGGCTGGCCCTGTATCCCGCGGCTGTTTCAAGTTCAAAGCACACATTTTTTTTTTTTCCTCGCGCCAAAAGTTCATACCTTCTCAACGGACCCACAAAATGTTAGACACCACGCCGTCTCCCGGAGGGGAGAGAGACCAAGAAGGAAGGTTATTTCCTCCATTAGCCGGTGTGGGGCAAAAGCTTAGTTCACAGTCTCCATACACGGGTGCAAGCATTTGCTGGAACCCCAATTCCTAAAGCTGTCTCTGGTTCCCACTCGTTCCACATCCACCGGCTCTGCAGAGACATGGGCACCTGGGCCGAAAACCCGGCCGGCCGGAGCAGAGCCCCGGCCCTGGCAGGATTAATGGAACTTTTAAAGAAATTCTAAATTAATATATTTTATAACTTACATGGAACTGGCAAAGCTTATATATGTAAAATTTCCCCTGCATTTTATATAAACACTGTGGATATATTAAAAAAGTTGTTCATGATGGATTGTTACAGGAATTCAATATTCCAGCACCAATCCCACTACAATTATGCCTTCCTTACATCATTGTCTATACATTTTCCAACTGCCCCTTAAGCCTGTCCCAATAGGCTTTCAATACTTTATTTTATATTACTTGTTATCAGTAATTTTGCGAACAGAATGATCAAAAAAGTTTACTTAGAAGAAAAGTAGTGTAAGTTTCTGTATCTCACCATGAATCCATAAGCCCTTATATGAGGGAATATTAAGATGTTATGCAGGTGAAGACTTCTATGTTCATGTTTTATTAATTCAGATTGATTGCCTTCTACACTACATCCCAAACAGTCTGTTGTGCTACTACTGCTTTATTAGTATTATAGAGATTGAGATGTTGTGCAATCACTCCAGGAAGTCCAAAATTTTTAGGGGATTGGTTCATCTGGAGGAAAATTTATAACTAGATGCTGACTTTGGGCTATGGACATCACTGCCAGGACTTACTTCTAAAAGTACTAAGAAGTGGGGGTGAGTTAGCCCATCCTGACTCCGAGAAAAGTTGGAGATTTCAGTCACAAAACCCACACACCTGATATTACACGGACTAATTTCTGGATGTGGCTGGGTCCCAAGACGGTGGAGTGCAGTAAGTACAATGTAGGTGCCTTACACATCTTAGGCGTTCATGGATGTCCAGGAAAATGTTTCCAGCTTGTTAATCTTTCAAGATTTATGTTTGAGTTTTTGGAGCAAGGTTTTTAGACACACTTACATAGCAGCAACACCAGAGGTGGTTTGTGGGTGTTATTGCTGGCGAAAATATTTGGGGAAAAAAAACAGCCTCTTCACCACTAGCATCATCAGATTTGGAAGGACTGATAAAAGAATCCCTCTTATACCCTGTAAAGTTTAGTTTACACTTTACCTGAAAGAAATTCTGACCTAGTCATAAATAAAGGTGTCTTTTGATAACAAAACACAGAGAATGACATTGTACTCTTTGGTCTACTGGAAGCTCTTCTTGCTTTACAGTTTTCATGGCGTCTTGACCCAACATGATGACCCCCATTTGTTTGGTGGAAAACAAGAATGAAAGATTGTCAGTGAACCAGGAAGCTCTACAGATCCTACAGAAGATTTCTCAGCCAGCGGTGGTGGTGGCCATTGTAGGGCTGTATCGTACAGGCAAATCCTACCTGATGAACTGTCTTGCAGGACAGAAACATGGTGAGTAGTATATTGACGCATGAATCAATTGCTACTCTTTACTGTATATATATATATATACATGTATATGCGTGTGTGTGTTTATATATATATTAAACCTATAAGAACCGATACTATACTTGATCTTAGCCAAAAGGCTGAGAAGCTACTGGAGCGATAGCACAGTGGGTAGGGTGTCTGCCTTGCACATGAAGGACCCGGGTTTGATTCCCCGTCCCTCTCTGAGAGCCCAGCAAGCTACCAAGACGGCACCAGGGGCAGTCCCTGAGTGAGACTGACGAGCTCTGCCCACACGGCAGAGCTACCCTGGCAAGCTACCCATGGCATATATGATATGCCAAAAACAGTAACAACAAGTCCCACAATGGAGACATTACTGGTGCCCACTCAAGCAAATCAATGAACAATGGGACAACTGTGCTACATATATATACATACTATTATAATAATATATAATATTATTTAAAAGTAGGTATATATACTTTTACATTTTCATCCTTGGTCATGTGAAAGGAGAAACTAATTCTTTCTTATTAAACAAATTTTAACTACAATTTTCATTATTTAACTGGAACTTAATTTCTTGCCCACATTAGCTTTACTCCCCAAAAGGAAAATGTCTCCTCAGTTACTAAAATATCGACTTTTACCTGCACAGTCTCCAGGCTCTTCCAAATATATGTATTACACAGCACCAGGAGCAGTCCCTGAGTGTGACTGACGAGCTATTGGAAAATGGGAAATCTGGGCAGAAGAGGCTCAGTCCAGATCTGAGCAGGCTTGGAGGTCTCAGCCCCGGGTCCTACACACCTGGGTTTCTCTGCCAGTTCCTTCATGCATGAGGCTCGTCCAAATGTGTAAAGAGGGGCCTTGAGCATGGCTGCGGCTAGGATCTGGAGGTCTTCGGCCTCGGGAGCTCTGCTCAAGGCAGGGAGGGAAGCTAGAGCCCACCCGCTCCAAGAGGCCACTGGGAAGACAGCCAGATGTGCGGGCAAGAGACTCTCTGCCCCTGGCGCTGTGTAATCCCACCAACGGCCAACATCTATAGACTTAAAACAAAGCTCTCAGAAGAAAACGATGCATAGTCTCTTGCCTGACGCCTGGCTGTCTTCCCCAGGTCCCCTTAGAGGGGGTGGGCTCTAGCTTCCCTCCCCGCCCCAAGCAGAGCTCCCGAGGCCAAAGACCTCCAAAACCTAGCCACAGCCATGCTCAAGGCCCCTCTCCACACGTTCGGACGAGCCTCACGCATGAAGAAACCAGCAGAGGAACCCAGGTGTGTGGGACCTGGGGCTGAGACCTCCAAGCCTGTTAGGATCGGACTGGGCCTCTTCCGCCCAGATTTCCCATTTTCCAGTAGCTAGGTGGTCACACCCAGGGACTTCCCCCGGAACCATGTAATCCCACCAATGGCAAATATCCAGAGACTTAAAACCAAGCTCCTGGAAGTGACATCTTATAGCCTACGTCTCCCTCTGGGAGAACCTGGCAAGCTACTGAGAGTTTCCTGCCCACATGGGAGAGCCTCACAAATTCCCCATGGTGTATTCATATTCATATGCCAAAAACAGTATCAATGCTAGGTCTCATTCCCCTGGCCCTGAGAGAGCCTCCAATGCAGCATCGTAGAGAAGGACAAGTAAAGATAGGATTCTAAAATCTCAGGACTAGGATAAATAGAGACATTACTGAGTCCACCAGAGAAATTCAATAATCGACAGGATGATGATGATATATATACACATACATATATATGAATATATACACAGAATAATCATATATATGCCTTCTCTTGAAACATTCCGTGTCTATGTGAAATATTCCTCCCCTATTACATAGATATGATAAAAACTTTCCTTTCCCATTTTGTCATTCAAAATTCTCCCTGCGTAGGTTATCACCTTCTTAAATTTTTCTGGTCATTTATACATTTTTGCCTATTAGTCTGAGTTCTTGTGTAGCATCATTCTCAAAGTTAAAATTTTCTCTTTGGGAAAATAACTTGCATAATGTTGTTCATTTCCTGAGGAAATAAATAAAACACCATCCAGCATGCTGAGGTATTTATATAGCGTCCTAAGCTAATTTGTTGGTGTTCTGGTTACATAGATAATTTGCTGTTACCATGATTTACATTTACCTCTCACCTTTCAGGGTTTCCTCTGGGCTCAACAGTGCAATCCAAAACCAAGGGTATCTGGATGTGGTGTCTTCCCCACCCCTCCAAGCCAGATCAATTCCTCATACTCCTGGACACTGAGGGCTTGGGAGATGTGGAAAAGGTATGGCATAAAGTCATAGAGAGTTTCTTTTTATTTTTTTTATTGTCACTTCAGGATTCTTAATTTAACTGCTATGATCTCTCTTTAGACTTCTGAAACCAAGCTATTATAAATAAATAAATTTTGTCTTAGTTATATCTCTCTTAATAGTAAGACAAGATAGGTTGGTATAGTAGGTTTAAAATTATTTTTTATTTTTCTTCATTTTTTCCAAATTTTTAATGAATAACCGTGAGGTACAGTTACAGACTTACAAACTATCATGTTTATATTTCAATGGTTGAGTACCCATCCCTCCACCAGTGCCTGTTCTCCACCACCTAGGTTTCCAGTATTCCTCCCACCACCCCCACTCCATCTCCTTCCCCCCTCATGCCACCGCCTCTGTGGCAGGCACATTCCCTTTAACTCTCTGGTAATGAATGAAATATTTGATTAAATTTGTTAGTGATCACTAAGTATTAGAATTGCAGTCCTCTGGGCTTTGACTCTATCTACCCAAATCAAAATCCTTTCCTGAAGCACACTTTCTCCCTCTTAGAAGAATACATGCATGCAATCAGAATGAGTGAAATGTTATTGAAATAGGGGCAGATTGGTAAGAGGAAATTCTACTGTCATTTCAACCCTACTTCTGTCAGTATCATGGGAGCTTTCTGACTGAAGTTTTGAGCTATCCTGAGATGAGAAAAGTTCTAATCACTCACTGATGGATGCCTTCATAGTTAAGAACACCAACTTCTGGGGCTGACTGGTAGCCAACCTTCCATTGAAGAAGCTGATACCTCTTCTAATGAAATCCTTAGCTGATCCAAAGACAGAAACAAATCCAAAAACAAAGACATTACCAGCTACCAGCAGCACCTGGGAGAAGAAGCACTTTAGGCCTGAATGGTGATTTTCCAGCCACCACGGACATAAGAGTGCTTGGAAGGAAATAAGAGTAGATCAGATTAAAGGAGGAGAAATAGTTCTTATCCACCTACTACTTGTGAGATAAAATGTGAATTTTAGGGTGGGAGTTACGGGATGTGTTTGTTTCTTTTGAACCCATAGGGCATTCTCAAAAATTGTGAGTTCTATTGAAAGTGGTGGTTTAAAAAAATAATAATTTGTACTACAATTGTTATAGTGAAGAGTTGATATTTTAGCTTTTTACTAAAGATGAAATGATTCATTTGTTTTCCTTTTTATGTACATTGAGACATAAAAATGATAACTGAAACTTGATATATCTACATTTCTGTACAAAAAGCTAAAAATTGTATGTTAATGCAACATATCAAATGCTGATGTTGTGATTATGACTGAATAATTTTTGTTTGTCATAATTATACCTTCTATATCAATTGATAACTAAAGAGATATGGAATGGAGAAATAAGTAATGAATAGATTGTCCCACTTTTAACCCTCTAAAACTTCTCATGTAGAATATTATAGTCACATGTTTCACTTATTACATTTGTCTAAGAATGTGTTCACAGTGCTTATATAAAAGTGTTTCTGGATTATGCCATTATTTATACAAAAAGTTTCAATTTCAGCAACCTTGGCTAGTTTTCAATATTTAGCCTTCATTTTAGTAACTCTCCTCTGCTCAAGTCAAACTTAATCACTGTTTTATTATAAATTTCCCTGTATGTTAACATTCCTAATTTTGTTTTTGTTGATCTTTATATCTGCTGCATAACCTTCGTTTCTTTCCATATACCATCTAATCATTCTTGAACACTCTGCACAAGACTTTAAATAACCACAACTGCAATGATAGTACAGGGGGTAGGGCATTTGCCTTTGCACAACTGACCAGGGATTTGATCTCATGGCATCTCATAGGGTCCTCTGAGTACTGCCATGAGCAATTTCTGAGTACAAAGCCAAGAGTAACCCCTGAGTATTGCCAGTATGACCCAAAAAGAAAAAAAAACACTTTAAGGGGCGGGAGCGATAGCACAGCAAGTAGGGCGTTTGCCTTGCACGCAGCCAACCCTGGTTCAATTCCCAGCATCGCATATGGTCCCCTGAGCACTGCCAGGAGTAATTCATGAGTGCAAAGCCACGACTAACCCCTGAGAATTGACAGGTGTGACCCACAAATAAAATAAAATTAAAGTACATGTAATATCAGATGTTCTTTCTCAAAGTCTCAGAGATCTGATTTGTTTTATTTGTCTGTTTCAGAGTCACAATTAATGCTCAGGTGAACTAGCAGACACTTCAGTAATTATCAACTAATTGGTGTCCTTAGATCTATGGAGGGGATGTAATGATCAAAGGATTGAGGGGCTCTGCATGTCGTGCTGTTCAAGCTCTGTGGTGTTTGGTCCTATTCTGGATATTCTTGAGTGCCTCCAGTTTGGCACTCGGCAGTGCCAGGAACCTTTCGAATTACACTGGATAATACCAGAGATGGAACCAGGCACATAGTGCCAGGGTCATAGTGGAAAATCATTTACTTTACAAGGTTAAGAATTCTTCTTTGATGACATTTAAGTGAATTAAAAATCCTCTTAGATTGCACCCAACTGTGTTCAGGGTTAGTCATGGCTCTGCACTCAGGGATCACTCCTGAAGGGCTTTGGGGGACCATATGCCATACTGAGGCTAAAACCCAGGTTGACCTCATGGAAGGCAAGTGCCTCATGTATTGTAGTCTCTCTCCAGACTCCATTTTAATTTATTTCAAAGTTAGAAATTCTGCTGGTTCTATCCTTTCCTATGTGTAAAATCAAGCCTCTTCAACAAATGGTGCTGGCATAACTAGAAAACCACATGCAAAAGAATGGGCTTAGACCTCGACTTGACACCATGCACAAAAATCAGGTCAAAATGGATTAGAGACCTCAACATCAGACCACAGTCCATAAGGTATATCGAAGACAAGGTCCGCAAAACCCTTCACGATATTGAAGCTAAAGGTATCTTCAAAGATGACACGGAACTAAGCAATCAAGTAAAAACAGAGATAAACAAATGGGACTACATTAAACTAAGAAGTCTGCACCGCAAAAGACACAGGGACCAGAATACAAAGGCAATACAGAGTGGGAAAGGATATTCACCTAACACCCATCCGATAAAGGATTGATATCAAGGGTATAAAAAGCACTAAGTTGAACTCTACAAGAAGAAAACATCCAACCCCATCAGAAAATGGGCCGAAAAAATGAGCAGAAACTTTTCCAAGAAAGAGATATGAATGACTAAAAGGTACATGAAAAATTGCTCTGCATCACTAATCATCAGGGAGATGCAGATCAAAACAACTATGAGATACCACCTCACACCACAGAGAATGGCACACATCCACAAGAACAAAAGCAACCGCTGTTGGAGAGGATGTGGAGAGAAAGGGACCTTCTACACTGCTGGTGGGAATGCCGACTGGTCCAGCCCCTTTGGAAAACAATATGGATGCTTCTCAAAAAATTAAAAATTGAGCTTCCATTTGATTCAGCAGTACCACTTCTGGGAATATATCCTGGAGAGGCAAAAAAGTACAGTCGAAATGACATCTGCACTTATATGTTCATCGCGGCACTGTTTACAATAGCCAGAATCTGGAAAAAATCAGAGTGCCCTAGAACAGATGACTGGCTAAAGAAACTTTGGTACATCTATACAATGGAATACTATGCAGCTGTTAGAAAAAATGAAGTCATGAGCTTTGTATATAAGTGTATCAACATGGAAAGTAACATGCTAAGTGAAATGAGCCAGAAAGAGAGGGACAGACATAGTAAGATTGCACTCATCTATGGAATATAAAATGGCAGAGTAGGAAACTAATACCCAAGAATAGTAGTATATAATAGCAGGAAGTTGGCTCCATGGCTTGGAAGCCAGCCTCACATGCTGTGGGAAAGTCATCCCAGATAGAGAAGGGCACACCAAGTAAAATGTGATTGGAAATCTTGAGCGGGGAGGGAGATGCACGCTGAAAGTAGACTAGAAACTGAACATGATGGCCACTAAATACCCCTACTGCAAACCACAACATCCAAAAGGAGAGAGAGAACAAATTGGAATGCTCTGCCACAGAGATGGAGTGGGGTGGGGGGGATGGGATGGGGGTGGGAGAGATACTTGGTTAATAAGTGGTGGAGAATGACACTGGTAGAGGGATGGTCTCTCGAACATTGCATGAGGGGAAAGCAAGCACAGCACAAAAATGTATAAATCTGTAACTGTACCCTCAAAAAAAGTGTTTACAGTCTGAAAAAAAAATGTGTGAATCTGTAACAGTACCCTCACTGTGACTCACTAATTAAAAAAATAATTAAAATAGGCATTATTGAAGTCATTTTTTATTGCAGCTATTTGTCTTATCAATAACTTATGAATACTTGTCATTGCTTTGACATTGTTTTCTTTAAAATAAAAATCGGCATTTTAACTTTTCTATTTTACATAAAATCCCTGTGAAATCATGTACCTTTCTAGAAATATTTATTCATTAATATAAGTTGAATATCTAGTTTTGTCTTTGATGTATTTTATATAGACAATGATTACTAAATATGTGTATGATGAGGATGTTCTGAGATTCATTCTTAAATACCTAATTATACACCATATGTAAGGTTTTCTATATATATTATGTTTTTGTGCTTGTTTGTGATTTTGGTTTTAGGCAGTGCTCATGGTTTACTCCTTGCCTCTATACAAAGGGATCACTCCTAGCAGGCTTATAAGTTCATATGAAATGCCAGGGATCGAACATGGGTTAGCCACATATAAGAACATTTCTCTACCTGCTATATTGTTTCTCCACCCCTATCATGTTTCCATCCAATTAAAAAAAAAGAAAAATTTATGATGTCTAGAACAGTGTATTTATGAAAGTATTAAAATCACAAGACATTTCTTATGCTTAGCACTGTTAAAATCTTCGTTTGCGTTTGTCTTCACACCTATTTATTTGCATGGAGAGTGAGTTAAATAAAGTATATAGAAAAGAATGATTGGTTAAGAGTTTGATTGGAATTCTAACAGTAAGTTGCTAATTGTCCTCTTGAAACTGTATCCCAGGAGGACCCTAAGAATGACTCGTGGATCTTTGCCTTGGCTATACTTCTCTGCAGCAGCTTTGTCTACAACAGCGTGGGCACCATCAATCACCAGTCCCTGGAGCAGCTGCAGTATCCTTCCAGGAAACTACCCCCAAGTGTCCTTGTGTTGTTTGATTGGAGACAGAATTAGGTTCTCTTTCCTTGTCTCTGGGACAGAAAAGCTAGTAGGAGGGGACATTGGTCAATGAAGTATGCATGATCTCCTTATAATTATTATTATTATTATTAGATAAATGGATGGTCTGTTGATGTGATTTTCTTTCCTTTAACTAAATCCTAGTTATGTGACAGAGCTCACAGAACTCATTAAGGCAAAGTCTTCCACTTGCCCTGATGGAGTAGAAGATTCTGCAGAATTTGTGGGTTTCTTCCCAGACTTTATCTGGACTGTCCGTGATTTCACTCTGGAGCTGAAGATAGATGGTCAGTCTACTGTAAGGTTAGCTCTATTTTCTATCGCACAGAGGGAAAATAACATTTTAGTGACATTTGTTGCCCCTATTTCAAAAGCAGGAGATTTTCCAAAAAACAATATTGCATTTATTGGTTTTAGGCATCAAACTATTTTTTTAAATAGCCAGTATGTTTTTAGTATCATTCAGAATATTGCTTCAGCATCCTTCTTTGTGTTTTGTTTTTGAGCCAAAACAATACTCATGGGATCAATTAGATTAAAAGCTACATCTGACTTTTCCTTTATGCCATTGGTTCTTTCAGCGTCTCATAGACAAACTAACCTAGCATATAGAGGTTTGGATGACCAACCTTAGGTTTCCTTTACCTGAATCAGATGTATCCCCAAACTTCTCTTTATAGTCATCTTATTGGTACACATTATCCATATAAAGAAATATTGAATGTCTATATTCAAGGATTTATCAGCATATAGATGGCAGGATAAAAAAATGTATCACTGCATGAGAAATGTTCAGCTCAATTGTCCCTAGACTATTCTTACTGAAATATGCATAATTCTTCTTCTTTAGGCAGAAACCCCCAAATTGAAAAATCCAATTCTACCAGAGAGTGTATTAGGCATTTCTTTCCAAAAAGGAAGTGTTTTGTCTTTAATTGGCCAGTACATGACAAAGATCTTCTGGTCAATATTGAGAATGTACCTGAAAACCAACTGGATCCCCAGTTCCTGGAACAAACCAAAAAATTCTGTTCTTATATATTCACCAATGCAAGAATCAAGACGCTCAAAGAGGGAGTCATTGTCACAGGAAAACGTGAGTCTTCTTTTTTCATATGTGTATGATCCAACATGTGGAGAACATGCTTCATAATGTATTTAGAACATTTTTATTTTATAAGGAAATCTGAATCTATGGAGATTCCTACTAATTGAACAAATATGCATAGTTTATATCTATCACACCTTTGAGATTTGTAACAACTTTTTAAATGGTAAACTATGTCACATCGCTGTAGTTTTCACTCATTCAAAGCTTCTTAAACTAATGCGAAACTTGGTAATCAGATGTGAAAAACATATACTGGCTTTCAAAAAGAGCTTTTACACTAAAGGATTCTTTGAAGAAGAATGCAGATGTTTTGATGAATCCAAAAATAACTATTAAGTTTCAATTCTTCAGAAATGTGTTTAAAATTTCTGAATTTTTATAAAAGTAATTCATTCTAAGTGTTTGTTATATGCTGCTTTTAAATTCTTAATGGAAAATATTTACCAGATATACCTTAATATTTTGGATGAAAGTAATCTTTTAAGAAACAAAGATTTCATAATGTCCCACCCCCAAGAAATGTCAATATGAAAACAGAAGTGAAGAAAATTAGGAATACCTGTTTGCTTGTTAAATGATAAAAATGTTTGTGTGTTAAATAATTAGAAATGTAGTGTCCAAATCTTGATTCCTGTTCAATGATAATCAATAATTTGTAAAATTCCCAGCTCATTCACTAATTTTTAGGACAGAATCCTCTGAATTCCAGTTCTGAATATTATAACCCATTGAGTGATAGCTTGATATTCATCTCTTCAATTTCCTGCATCATTTGCTTATTTAGGTCTGTCTACTCTGGTGGTGACCTACGTAGACACCATCAGCAGTGGAACAGTTCCTTGTTTAGAGAATGCAGTGGCAACACTAGCTCAGATTGAGAACTCAGCGGCAGTGAAGATGGCATCTGATCTCTACAGTGAACAAATGACCCAGAAAGTAAAATTTCCAACAGAGACGGTCCAGGAGCTGCTGGACATGCATGCAACCTTCGAGAAGGAGGCCATTGTAATTTTCATGAAGCATTCCTTCAAGGATGAAAAACAAGAGTTTCAGAAGGAACTAGTGGTAATTTTGCACTGTGTTGTTATCCATTCCCTTGACTAATGAAACACATATGTGCCTTTATTGACCTCAAGTCTCAGTCATGGGCAAGGTAGTTGGATCTCTTGAGATCCAGAGCTTCAGAGTACTACATTGTCTTAATCTTTTCCTCCTAAAAATATGTCTCTTTGTTTAAAATATTCTTTGATCTTTGTAGCAAAATCATGTCAGACACCCTTCTGAAGGAAATTATTAGACAAGATCCCGGTATGCACAGAAGAAGAAAAGTCATTCCTGGGGCTGGAGCAATAGCATAGCGTGTAGGGCTTTTGCCTTGCAATCGACTAACACAGGTTTGATTCCCAGCATCCCATATGGTCTCCGTGAGTGCCGCCAGGAGTAATTCCTGAGTGGAGAGCCAGGAGTAACCCCTGTGTATCACTGGGTATTACCCAAAAAGAAAAAAAAAGAAAAATTCATTCCTGAGCTGATATATTTTCCTCTGGATATATACTCATTCCAAAACAAAATTATCCTGTTAAACTTTCTCCCATACCATTTTTCTCTTAGTATGGTCTCTGCTGTATTATTATTGATAGAAAAATCAAATGCTACCACTGCAAAGGATCAAGAAGTTTGACAATACTAATCCAATATTTTGTTGAGGCACCAGAGATCTAGAAAGTGAAAAACTTCCCTAAAGTCCTGTAGAGAGCTTGTAAAGTTGAGAGTCATTGAAAACTTTTGCTTTCCCTTTGTTGAGGTTCTTTCCCTATCTTCAGGCTTTACTTTAGAGGACTATTGCTAGACATATCCTCCTAGTAGGTTATTTGCAATTTTATTGACACTGTCCCTTCTTCTCATGACATCGTCTATAATTGCAGGAAATCCTACATGATAAAAGGAAAGAATTTTTGCTGCAGAATGAAAAGGCATCTGTTAAATACTGCCAGGCTATCATTGAGCAGCTTTCAAAGGCCTTGATGGAAAGTATTTCAGCAGGAGCTTTCTTTGTTTCTGGAGGGCACACACGTTACATGAAAATAATGGAGAGAATTAAGCAGGACTATATGCAGGTGTCCAGGAAAGG
Source organism: Sorex maritimensis (assembly GCA_030324115.1). Lineage (NCBI taxonomy): Eukaryota > Metazoa > Chordata > Mammalia > Eulipotyphla > Soricidae > Sorex > Sorex maritimensis. The sequence goes on from JASTTN010006544.1 coordinate 178,673, forward strand.
AGTGAAGGTGAGGAATCAGGAAACTGTAAAGATTCTACGGATTCGAATAAAGAGGAACATAATATAAATTTCAAATATGACAGTCGAGGGTTGGTGGATATTATGACATGAACTCTTCACTTCCACTATTTTTCTAAGATGGTAGAAAGAAGTATCACTGGTAGAAAGACTTGAAGTAGAAGACTTTTGTCAAGGAGGTTGGACTGAGTAAGAAGATTGTACATAATTTGGTGGGAGGGGGCACACCTGGTGAAGCGCTTGGATTATTCCTGGCTCTACACTCATGATTGTGCTCAGAGTACCAATTGGGATGCGGTACATCAAGCGAAGTTCGGGCATGTGCAAGGAAAATACCCTATATGCTGTCCATCACTCTCGTGGCTACTTAATTTTTAAATTTGGAAAATATGTACATAAATATAATGTTAGTTGAAATCGAAATTCTTTGCTCTTTCTGTTTTGTTTCAGTCAAATGAGGTCTTCCAGAACTTCTTGAAGTCACAGGAAGCAGTGGAAAAATCAATCCTGCAGTCAGACACAGCCCTCACTGAAGGGGAAAAAGTCTTAGCAGGTACCAAGCTGGGCTTAGCACACCATGGGTAGAGTATGTTGCTGCAGTGCCCTTCCACAAACTGGGTAGAAAGGACTTCCTGCAAAGACTTTCCTTTCTAGTGCAAAATATAGTCTACTAAATCTGAACTCAGGAGGAGTCATGAGTGTACCTATGCCAGAGGGGGCCTTTCTTGTCATATTCTCAAATAGCAGGACAGGGCAGAAATGCAGAGATTACCCAGCTCCCGCTCCTCTATGGTTTGACTTATGAGCTCAGGAATGTAGGGATGATTCCTCACTGAACTTTACCCCTTCTCTAAAACTTCTTGGACTAGAGGAGCGGACTAGGAGGGAGAATACTGAGAAGGAGCATGAGCTGTTCAAACAGAAGCAACAAGAGCAGCAGCAACTGATGGAAGCAGAAAAGAAGACTCTCCAGGAAAACATAGTTCAAATGGAACAAAAGTTTGCTCAAGAAAGAAAAAACCTTCTGCAAACATATAACAAAATGTTGCAACATAAACCGAAGGTAAATCTGTCTGGGCCTTGGAGAACTGGGCCTGTTCAATTCTACATACACTTACAGGATCAGAGAAAAGATAAAGAGCCTTCTCTCTTTCATTGTTTAATTCTTTTCATCACTGTATCACTATCATCCTGTTGTTCATTGGTTTGCTCGAGCAGACGCCAGTAATGTCTCCATTCATCCCTATCCCATACTAGTGTAGCCTGATGGCGTATTGGGGGCTCTTTCAGAGCCAGGAGAATGAGAACCATTGTTGTTACTGTTTTTGGCATATCGAGTATGCCACAGGTAGCTTGCCAGGCTCTGCCATGCAGACGAGATACTCTCATCAGGTTGCTGGGATCTCCAAGAGGGGTGGAGGATTTTGGGGCGGCCTCTAATTGCCTTCACAGGTTTTCCCAGTCTACCAAAAGTAAGCTTTTGGTCAACTGGCATGTTGTAATGATGTTCACACTGACAAACACACACCTGCCTGTGTCTCTGGACAGCACCTGGGACATCTGTGGCCTCAGGTTTAGGTACTTAAAATTCTATTTTTTTCGTAAAATTTAAAAAAATCAAAAAGTACCTGAGACAGCAAAACAGAAATAACAGTATAACAAAACTTATGGGATGCAGCAAAAGCAGTACAGAGAGGGAAGTTCACAACTATAAATTCTGGGGCTGGAGAGATAGCAGCGCAGCTAGGGCGTTTGCCTTGCATGCGGCTGACCCGAGTTTGATTCCCAGCATCCCATATGGTACCCTGAGCACCGCCAGGAGTGGTTCCTGAGTGCAGAACCAGAAGTAACCCCTGTGCATCACCAGGTGTGACCCAAAAAGAAAAAAAAGAAAAGAGAAAAAAAAACTATAAATGCTTATCATCAAAAAAGAACAATCTAAAAGTAATATCCAAATTTTATATCTCACAGAAATAAAAGGGAAAAAATTAAGCAAAACATTTGTCCAGGAAAAGAAACAACTAAGGACAGAAGTAAACAAATTTTGCAGAGGCCAAAAAGATTATGAAAATATCAATGGAACTAGGAATTGGTTCCATTAAATAATATTCTGGGTTGTTTTAAAATATATATGGGGCTGGAGCGATAGCACAGCGGGTAGGGCGTTTGCCTTGCACGCGGCCGACCCGGGTTCGATCCCCAGCATCCCATATGGTCCCCCAAGCACTGCCAGGAGTAATTCCTGAGTGCAAAGCCAGGAGTAACCCCTGAGTATCGCTGGGTGTGACCCAAAAAGCAAAAAAATATATATATACACACATATTTCAAAAATACTTTTTAAGTCTCAGATGGAAAGCAGAAAATCTAGAATTATGAAATGATTCAGAAAAATTCTAGCCATGTATCTGATGTCAAAGAAACTTTTGATAGTTTTCAATTTTTTAATTCTTTTTGTTCTGGTAGTAAAGAAGTATTCCTGATAATATTTTAGCATCATTTACTATTTTGAATTTGCTTTCTTATTTTATTCTATCTTTTCAAATTTGGGCATTAGGTAGAAATTTCTTATGCAGCATAGAACAGCTGAAATTGTATAGATATTTAGGTAATATGTTTACAATAAATTTAACAATTACATTTTCTTTTATTTTTCCTCTCTGGGACGTGGTGTTTGGGCCATACCTTTCTGTGTTCTGAGTTCTTACTCAGGCTCTGTGTTCAAGTGTAACTCCTGAAGGTGACTGGAAACCCATATTACCAAGGATTCAATTCTAGATCAGTCCCATGCAAGGCCAGTGCCTTACCTGCTGTACTATATCTCTCCTGCACCTCGATTATGGTTTTCAATTATAATTACATAATTGTGGGTACTACCAAAGTGCTAAGAATGAAGTCCAGAGTCATTATATTACCTCTATTCTGTCTCTTCACCTCACCACTTCCCCAACTCCTCTATTCCTGTGTGAAAATCTTAATTTTTAAATTCAGGGCCAAGTGTTTGTCATCATCATACCGTCATTTAATATGATCTGTTCCCTTGCTTAATTTTTGTATGTACCACAGTTGAGCAGGATTATATGGTATTTGTCTTTCTCCCAAGTTTATATGATGCTCTCCCAAGTCATGCAAGTTGCAGGGAGCTGCAAAGCCTTATATATTCTTATAGCCACACAGCAATTCATTATGTATATATACCACACATTCTTTACCCATTGATCTATCACTGGGCATTTGAGTTGCTTCCACATCTTAGCTATATGCTAAGTGCTGCAGTGGAAGTAGGTATGCACACATCTTTTCGAATAAATGTTTTTGTGTTCTTGGGATAGATGCCAGAAAGTAGAGTGACAAAGTTATATGGAAACTCTATTCTTATTTTTTAAAAGAAGCTTTTGTATTGTTTTCCTTAGAAGCTGAGCCAGATGGCCTTCAAGCAATGATAAACAGGGTTCTTTTTCAACATGTCCCTGCCAACAGTGGTTTTTTTGGTTCTTTTCAGTATATATGTATATGTATATATGTGTTTGTGTATAGTCTTCTCTTTTCAGTGTGTGTATATATATGTACGTGTGTGTGTGTATTTTACAAACACTTCATGTGGAAGTCTGGTGTACATCATTGGGTAATATGAATTACTGTGCTCTGGTCTTCTGAGACATGCTATATTGTGGTCCCCAGGCAGGTCCCATAAATCTCATGGAGATTTATGATTAGTGTCTCATGATTATCTATTTTCTCCCTTCTTTTTCCATGAAGTTACTCTTCATACAACATTGTGCTATTGTGCTTTGGCAGGTGAGGGCAGGATAGGATAAAGAGAGAAGAACATTTATATGTTTATGCTAGGTCAAATTATGCTTCTTGAGAGTTTTCCGTCCAGGAACTTTAATAAAATTTGCTTTTATTAAAAGTACAATGATTTATATAGTTGTTCATTATACAGATTATACAGTTCTGGGTTTTTTGTTTATGGGATTTGGTTTTTGTTTTTTTTTTTTTTTTTTTTTTTTTTTTTGCTTTTTGAGTGACACCCAGCAATGCACAGGGGTTATTCCAGGGTCATGCACTCAGGAATTACTTTTAGAGGTGCTTGGAGGACCATATAGGACGCTGAGAATTGAACCGGGGTCAGCCACATGCAAGGCAAACACCCTACCCGCTGTGCTATCACTCCAGCCCCTATTCTGTTGTTCTAAACATTTTAGAATGGTGTTTCAACACCACTCATGTAACCTTCCCTCTACCAATTTTCCTATTATCACTCCTATTCTCAAACTTATCCCTTAGGCACATAAAACGTTTACTGTATATTAATTGTTTCAACAAAACTTGAAGAAATTGTAAACAGATCACTAAAATAAATCACTAAAAGGCAATTTGTGGTTGCTATATGATTTTAACCTATTAAATAAAACCCTTTAAGAAAAAAATAAAACCCTTTAATATAATATGAAAATATGTTTATTTTTATTTACATAATATGCATAGGTTACATAAATGCAAGTTCTCAACTCTGAACTCTAAAAAACATTGGATTAAATTTTCTTTTATATTTGAATCTTATTATGGTAATAATCGTGCTTTACCTGTCTTTTGGGCTGGAGAGATAGCACAGCGGGTAGGGTGTTTGCTTTGCACGCAGCCGACCTGAGTTCGATTCCTCTGTTCCTCTTGGAGAGCCCGGCAAGCTACCGAGAGTATCTCGCCCCCATGGCAGTGCCTGGCAAGCTACCCATGGTGTATTCAATATGCCAAAAACAGTAACAATAAGTCTCATAATGGAGAAGTTGCTGGTGCCCGCTCGAGCAAATCAGTGAGCAATGGGATGACAGTGACAGTGAGAGTGATCTGTCTTTTATAAAACTTTTAAAAATATTATGTACTAATATATTTTGGTACATAATATTGGTAAGGCCAATATAATTTGGTACATAATATTGGCAAGGCCAGTATTATTACCAATAACATTGGTAAGGCCTACTTTTATAAAATATCCCCTTCACTTTATATAAACACTTGTTTGGCAAAGTTGTTCATGATGAGTTTTTATAGGCATTCAATATTCCAACACCAATACTACCATCATTATCACCTTTCCTCCACTATTGTCTCCAATTTTCCTATCTACCCCTCAAGCCTACCTCAATATCAAGCCCAAAATAATTTATTTCATATTGATTGTTATCAAGAAATAGCTAACAGAAGAATCAAAAATTATTTCCTTAGAAGAAAATTCCATGGGGACATTAAGTCCTTGTATGAGGATTTGCTAAGATATTATCTCATGTTAAATATTCTATACTGCTGTATGATTAGTCAAAATGGGTTGGCATTTATGTTACATACCTTCCAATTTATAGTGCTACTATTGGACTATCAGTGTTGGAGAGTGTTGAGATGTCATTCCAGGGAGTCCAGAGGTTTTAACAGGATGGTAGAAGCTGGAGTTAAATTTTTAAGTGGGCAATGGCTTTGGGGTGTGGACGTGACTGCTGGGGCTTCTGGAAGTATAAGGAAGTGGGTGAGGGTACCCCATACCGACTCCTAGGAAGCTTGGAAATTTCAGTCACAAAGACCTGGATACCCAGAATTTCAGTGGGTAAATTTCTGGGTGAGGCTCTGTCCTGAAACAATGGAGGCAAGGCTGTGATTTTGTATTGTGGGAAAGAGAGATTGCAGGGGCTCTGATTGGGTGGGTCCTGGTTCGCTTAAAATAGGGGAAAACATTTAGTACTAACAACCTGTAGTTCTCGGGGTTATTCATTCTAGAATTTTGCCTTTTACTGCTTACAATTTATTAAAATACTGAATCCTATAAATAGTTGCATTTTTAAAAAAGATGTCCTTGTATTCTACTCTGTAGAGTTCAAAGTGGGCATGATACTCTCAAGCCTTTGGACAATGTAAATAGGATTTTTGTTGTTATTGTGAGGATTTGAAATGATTTAGTTCACTGCCCAAGTGAACAGATTACAACCATATGGGTTTGATATGAGAACAGATAGTTTGCTTTACTAAGATCTCTGCCAATCACTAAAATGCCTGTTACAAGATACAGACCCGGAGGTAAATCTGTGCTTATATAAACTATCAAAATGTCCAGACTTAAATCACAGAACCACAACAGTTTCAAATCTTCTTATATTACTGTACTTTAGATGATCTCCTCAAAATAAATAGGTGGCATAGGGAGAATCCTTTCTTTGCCCATCTAGACATATTCATTACAGAATCTGCAACACTGAATGAATTTCCATTATTTCTTTATTTGAGTGTTTGCAAAATCACCTTCAGGACTGAAAATTATTGCTGTCATACCAGTGTTACCTCTCACCTGACCTTTTTACACTAGAATATATTCAACTTGTCAATCTGTCAGTTGAGCATCCAAGTTAAACCTAACTTGGTTACGAATATTTGCAGATGTTCCTAAACTGTTTTGACCAATTGCCTCCTTTTCAGAAAAAAAAATTATTCAGTAGCCCCCTGCTAATCAACGTCTATTAAGCTGGCAAACAGAAAGTGTCACCCCACACACCATCCCTGCCATTGTAGCCTGAAGCTCCCAGTATATCCATTCCTGTTGTATTTCAATGAGTCCAGGGGATGGGGTGGTATCACCTGCTGTGGAAGATTGAAAATTAGTAAAGATGATGCAGAGTATGTGGAATCTCAGTATTCAGATCAAACTGGGGATCTTCTTTGTTTCAAACATCTCCTTTCATGATTGAGCATAAAAGAAGAAACTTAGGAGTAAGATAGGTAGTTGGACATTTCTGAGCCAAGAAAAGTTTTGAATTAATTTTTCTGCATTTTTTTATTTTTAGGTCCAGGAAGCGATGCTTAATGAAAGTTTTAGCAAAAGAGCTGAAGCTATGAATTCAGAAATTAATCAGTTGGAAAAGAGGATTAAAGCTACTCAGGATGGTGGATCCCAGTATACTATATTTCTTTTAAAAAATGCTGCTAAAATCTTCGCTTCAGTATTGAGTTCTGATTCACGTATTTTAGTAGATATTGTAAGAGGGATAAAGTCACTATTTAGAAATTTTTAGTTTTCCTTTAAAGAAAATTGCAGCATACAGTAATCACTCTGATCTCTCTTGATGTGTATCCTATTAACTTTCATTCAGCAAAGTTTTTTTTCTTTTCTTTTGTAATTTTATTTTATTTTACTATTTTTTTCAGCAAAGTTTTAAATGTAATAAATATGTACTAGATTATACTGATACCCATTACTTATTAGATCAAATCAATGAATGTTCAATTTGATATATTTACTTTAAAAAATACTCATGTGAAAAGTCACATGGATATAAATACATCATATACATAAGTAAACAAGAAGTCCATGTGGTATTATCCTTAATGACTAAAAATGCGAAATATTTCAATGTCTATACGATCTGGTAAATTGAGCATGTACATATATTGGCACATTTTAATGCCAGCAAATAATCAAGTCTATTTGAATACATAACAATATAAAAACTATTATAATAAAAATGAGGCATAAATTTTGCGTACAATGTGTTCAGTATTAAAATGTATAAGAATATACAATAGCCAGAGTCTGGAAAAAAACCGAATGCCCGAGAACAGATGACTGGTTAAAGAAACTCTGGTACATCTACACAATGGAATACTATACAGCTGTTAGAAAACATGAAGTCATGAAATTTGCATATAAGTGGATCAACATGGAAAGTATAATGTTGAGTGAAATGAGTCAGAAAGAAAGAGACAGACACAGAAAGATTTCACTCATGTGGAATATAAAGTAGCAGAGAGGTATGGGCTAGCAATGATGCAACCTCTGGCAGAAAACCCTTTGGACTTAGTCATTAAAATACTAAAATACAGAAATCTAGAACCTCGCGGCCGCTATTGTGGCCACAGGACCTCATATCTCTTCATTCTCATCAATGGAAAACAAATTATCAAATGCTTCCTTTCCAGCAGGTCTGACTCTGGGAGGGGGAACTCCAAACAATAATAGTGAGGTTTTTTTTTTTGTTTGTATGTAATCAAAGTAAAGAGAAAGTAAAGTGAAATTTATTAGTTACACAGGCGAGGTGGGGGGCTGAAGGGCGGAAGGTGGTGTGGGGGAGGTTTACAGTGGTTCTTGGTGGTGGAACGTGCACTAGTGAAGGGATGGGTGTTCGAGCATTACATAACTGAGACTTAAGCCTGAAAGCTTTGTAACTTTCCACATGGTGATTCAATAAAAAAAAATAACAATAAAATGTATAAGAATATCTATAAAAATATAGACTGTACTGAAGCCGCTCCTTGCCCGCCCCGTGCACCGTCTCCTGAACCGGCTTTGTAACTGCGCACGTCCATCAGTATGAAGAAGCAGCGAAAATCCCCTCCGCGAAGAGAGGGGGAAGAAAAGATACCAGAAACCTCAACAGGGGCTACTCACATCTACGACCTTTCAGATAAACAATTCAGGAGGAAATCTGGAGGAGAGTCGAACTACTCCAAGCAAATGTGGAACAGACATCCAATAAATTAAGGGAGGAGATGAATGAAGCGCTGGAACGGTCTACCAAGAAAATCCAGGAAGAAATGAGAGCAGAAATTTCAAACCTACGAATGGTAGTCTCACAAATAAAGGAATCGGTAGATGAAATAAAAATCTCACTAGATGCCCTCAACAGAATGACTACAGCCGAAGACAGAATCAGCGACCTGGAAGATGAGCTGCAGAAAGCTTATAGACAACAACAAATCGTGGCCAAAGACCTCATAATGGCTATAGAGCGAATCAGAGACCTGGGGGATGACTTCAAGAGGAACAACATAAGAATCATTGGAGTACCAGAACCACAAGGAAGTAACCCCAATGAAAAAAACACAGTCAAAGACATCATTGCTAAGAAATTCCCAGAGCTGGAGAAGGCAGGCATCCAGATACAAGGAGTCCGAAGAGTACCAGCAAAAAGAGACCCGAATAAAAAGACCCCAAGGCATATCATAGTCAGAATGACGGATACCATGGATAGAGACACAATTCTGCAAGCAGCAAGGTCAA
>JASTTN010006545.1:0-18113 GCA_030324115.1 Sorex maritimensis
TCTCTCTCTCTCTCTCTCTCTCTCTCTCTCTCTCTCTCTCTCTCTCCTGTACCTCAACAGAAAATGAGCAAAAGCAAGATGGTGGCTGGAAGGCCACTGGGATGCTCTCCATGGTCCTGAAGCACCTCTGTGGGTTTAGGCTTAGGCTCATTTGTTTCTTAGGGAACTCGGGGTGGCAGAGGGACAGTGGATGGCCCTGGGTGCTCCCCCTCCAGGTCACACCTTCCCCCCGCCCCCAGATCTCTGATTCTGTTTCTTGTGTTCACCTGGAACCTTCCCTTTGAGGGCGTCATTGAGTTGGCTCCTCCTTGAGGAACTCATTTGGGGTCTGCAGAACCAACTCCTAATGACGAACTCCTCCTCGGGCTTCACGTGAGGTGCGATACTCCCCGCATCCCAGCAGTGGGGACCACTTGTTCACATCCACAGGCACGGACACTCGCAGTCTGCCTCCCACATTGCTCTCTGCAGTCCCTGAGTGATAGATAAGGACACACGTCAGTTGGACAAATGAATGAGTTGATGGATGAAATGAGCCCGTGACAGACGGTCTGGGAAGGGAGGGCCTTCGTGGTCTGGCGCTGCCCCTTGGTTCCACCAGAACAACAGGGCGATTCATGTGGGAGAGAAGCAAGAGGTGGGCTTGGTCCTCCCCGGAACACTGTATCTGGGGAGGAGATCACAGTCAGGGAGACCCGGGCCCCCACCGCACAGGTTGACAGATGGACACATGGCGAAGTATATAGCAGGTCCAGAGTCACACGGCTCGGAAGGGACAGAGGTGAAACTTGAACCTGTCTCCTGCCTCTTACTTCCTCCTTTTGGAGCCCTTCGCACGTGGTGTAATGAAGACGCTGGGCTCTGTCTCCAAGGGAATTTTCCAAGCCCCAGATTCTATGGAAAATTAGGGCTCAAGGGCCCCATCTCTGTGCTTTGCGTAAGCGCATCTGGGACCACTAAGCACATGCAAGAAAACAAGGAAAGTCCTTTGCTCCCAAAGAGTGACTTGTGGCCCAAGCTGTGTCACTGGGAAGAGCGTGAGTGGCCCCTTTTCCCCAAGCGCTGGATTCCCAGCAGCCGGCTCCAGGGCCTCCTGACATCTCAAACGCCCAGGCACTAGGACCCTGGGAGGCGGCAGAGGTGACATGGCCCGGCCTGACCTCAGTCTGGTCAGCTTCCTCAGTCGTCTGGAATGCCGCACTGGGGGCATTGTCGCACTTCCTCGACCTGGGAACCTCCACCCCAGGGCTGGAGGGGATGAGGTGGGTGCAGGCCCTGAGCTGCGGGCCGTTACATGTCCCCACAGCCACACGCAGAGCCCAGATGAGCCCCGAAATGGGCTGCAGGACGCACACGCTGGGCAGAGGCTGTGTGCTCCAGGGCAGGACGCTTTGCACCTGGGGGTCTCCACAGAAGGCGCTGGACAGGCCGGAGGCAGCGGTTCTCAGGGCCAGGCCGCCTGGCAGCTCGAAGGGCTGGGGGTTGACCTCCTGCCAGGAAGCAAGGAAAGGGAAAGGGAGAGGGAGAAGCAAAGACGGGGCTGGAGCCCACCCAGTGCCCCCTCGCCCTGGGGAAGAAAGGTCCTACTGGCAGGGGAGCAAGCACGCACCCCACCAAGCCCCCGCCCCCCACACACACACCTGTCTGGGGCCACAGACCCTCTGTAGCTGGCCTGTTTCTAGGGTGGTCTACCTTTTGCGTGTGGGGCCTCCCAGGTGCGCGGTGTGTGTGTGTGGGGGGGGGGCTGCTAGACCCTCAGCCACACCCAGGAAGAATCTAGGGCAGGCAGAGACCCACGCGACCTTGGGTTTGTCCTCTAACTGGTCTCTGGTCTTATGCCGCTCCCGTAGAATGGGACCAGCTAGATATTCCCCGAGGGCCTCGGCCCTGGTCCAGCCAAGTCCGGTTCCTGGATCCTGGCGGGGGGGGGGGGGGGGGGGGGGGGGGGGCGGGGTCTCAGAGAGCCCCGCTGGCCCCGAATAGCCTGGCAGCAGTCGGAGCTGGCTGCCCACGCACCAGCAGGGGGCGGAGGCCGCAGGCGGCGCTGCATCCTCCCTGTTGCCAAGCGCAGAGAACTTTCAACTGGGTCCAGGTTCCCGTCGCCATGGCAACGGCTGGGTGGGGGGTTGGGGTGGAAGCAGCATTCCTCCGAAAGCCTGGTTGATTGGGAGTGGGGGGGGGGCGCGGAGGGAGTGGAGAATAAAATGAGCCCTGAGCAGGCCTGAGTGGGTCATCAGCAATTCAAGAGGGTCCCCCACTTCCTCCCTGCCCCCCTTCTCCATTCTAGGATTTTTTTTTTTTTTTTTTTTGCGTCAGCTGTTCTCCTCTCTGTCCTTCTTTACCAGCTCTCGGGCCCTGGGCCCCTGGAGGAGCAGAGGATGACAGTGCTGTCGCCAGCAGAGTGGCTCCAGCTGACCCCTCGGTGTCCCGCCCGGCTGTGGGAGGCAGCGAGCACCCCCAGCTGACGGAGCTCAGAGGAGCTGCCCGGTTCACACAGCAGATAGCATGCTTATCTCCGCGGACACCGGCATCTGCTCTCCCGTCCCCCACGATGTCCTTGGTCTGCAAATCTCTGGGTGCTGCCTAGGAAAGGGAGAAGAGCCAGGCGGGACCTTGCGATGCGGACCTGCGAGCCTTCCCCTCGGAGCCGGGGCCAAGACCCCTGCAGCTGGCGCCCCCTCCCCGCACTGCCCGAGGAGGAGCCTCTACCTGGGGGGGTGTGGGGGGAGAGGGAGCCAGACCTCTGCGCCCCGGCTGGAGGCGCCACTCAGCCTCCCCCTCATTCCTCCAGGGGTGCCTGGAAGCCTGGTCTGAGCCACACCACAACCCTGCGAGGGAATTACTCAGAATTCCAGGGCTCACTGCCCCCCTCAAATGCTCCCAGGTAGCAAACTGTGTGGGGTGATGGGAGGTGGAAAGGAAGGGCATTGTGGAAGCAGCAAAGACATTCAGTCAAGCCAGTCCCCTTGGCACGGATGCCAGAGCGAGGCTTGCTAAGACCAGAACCAACCGGGGCCCCGCTGTGTCGCTTCCGCTCTTTTGGGGCCTAGAACCCTCAGTTCCAGGTTAAAGACAGCAGGGTCTCCTCTAGCGGCCTCTGCCCACGCCCTCGCCCTCCTGGCTTCTGTCTGCATCCTCGCAGCTCAGGCTTCTCTACTCGCTGCCTTTCCCGTGATCTCCATCTTCTGGTCCCACAGATTGTCCAACACCTGCCCCAAATCTCTGGCTCCTGGTCCTGCGGGAGGGAGCCAGGCTGGGCCGCCCGCACTCTGATTGGACAGAGCTGCTCCTCCAGATGGCCCCTTGGCTGCTGCCCAGACTGTCGATTGGCTGCTCTGAGCCTGGTGCGGCTCACCCCTCCTCCAATCAGCTCCTGTGGGAGAGAGTCAGCCTGGACCTCCTGCACTCTGATTGGACAGACTGGTCCTCCAGCCTGCCCTTGGCTGCTGCCCAGGCTGTTGATTGGCTGCTCCGAGTCTGGAGCGTCTCATCCCTCCTCCAATCAGCTGTCACCCGAGAAGGTGGGGGAGGGTATGTTGTGAAACGCAGTTCCTGAGATAATCATTTTCTTTCTTTCTTTTTTTTTTTTTAAATTTTATTTTTTAAAAAATTTTATCACCATGTGGAAAGTTACAGAGTTCAGAGGTTTATGTCTCAGTTATACCGTATTCAAACACCATCCCTTCACCAGTGCCCATATTCCACCACCAAAATCCCCGGTATACCCCCCGCCCCCCACCCCAACTGTATAACTGATGAACCTCACTTTATTTTCTCTTCACCTTGATTACGTTCCATATTTCAACACAAAACTCACTATTGTTGTGGGAGTTATATCCCCAAACAAGATAACCCTAATAAGGAGGCATTTGATAATTAGTTTTCCACTCAAAGATTGTATGTTTTCAGGTTTTAGAAAAGGTCGCGCGGCCGCATTAGCGGCCGCGCGGCTCGGATCTGTCCCAGTCCCGAATCCTGGAGCCGTGTTAGTTGCTGCTCAGTGTCGCCAGGGTTCCATCTGGAGAAGGTGTGCTGGCGGCACCTCCTCCCTCCGGCCCCCCGGTGTTGCTGGCCCCGATTCGGGTCCGGAGAATTGTCCGAGCCGCGTTGCTCACCAGAATGCCTGCCGCTTCTCTGTGGATTGTGGCATCAAGATGGCGCCAACAATAATCATTTTCTTTCTTGTCAATTAAGCCTTTTGCAATTAGGGACTCTCACCTGAGCAGCAATTCACCACAGCGGAGTCTGGGCTCTAGCCCTTGATGAGTCGTTGCTTGTCAGTTTCAGTGTGCACCACGAAGTTTGGAGTATTTTATTTGTCACCATTGTCTGTTGGCTGGTACGTCATTTCATTGATTGGTTGCAAGATTTAGTGAGTTATGGCCTGTTTGTGATTTTGAAGAGCCAAGATAAGAAGGTCCAGAATCTCACCCGCAAAAATGTGGGGGTCCTACTCTCATGCCCAGAGTTCCCTTCCAGTGGCCAGTCAAAAATGATTAGGGAGAGTCGTCTCCATCTGGAACCATCTAGAACCCGGTCCCAAGGTGTCTGTGTTGGAAAGGACCAGAGCAACTAACTCAGCCAACCTCACGCTGCCAATTTTTTTTTTTTTTGCTTTTGCTTTTTGGGCCATACCCAGCTATGCTCAGGCTCCTGGCTCTGCATTCAGGAATCTCTCCTGGCGGTGCTTGGGGGACCATATTGGATGCCGGGGATTGAACCCTGGTCAGCCGTGTGCAAGGCAAATGCCCTACCCGCTGTACTATCACTCCAGCCCTTATGCTGCCATTTTGTTTGTGAGGCAAACACCAGCTCTGATGGCTCAGTCGTGAATCAGGCCCTCCACTGAAGGAGCCAGGTTTTGTTTTGTTTTTCTATTGCCCCTCTGGGTAGGTGAGTAAAGGAGAGCTGATGTGTAGCAGAAAGACTTCCCCGACCCCTCCAGGTTCATTATAAATCTCCAATCAAGTCCAACCTACAAATACCTCCCAGCCTCCAGTGGCATTGGGACCAAAGGGTTCATGGCTGCCTCTCCAATATACTATTCCCGTCTCACTCAGAGCTGGGTTCAGACAGGGAGAAAACAGACTTGTCACTGGAGGCCAAGGAAAACTCTCAGTCTTGGACCGAACTGATAAATACAGCCGTTAGTGATAAATACAGTCTGTCTTGCACACAGACAACCTGGCTTCAATCCCCAACAACGCATATAGTCCCCAAGCACAGAACCAGGGTGACCTCTGTGCAGGTCTGAGTGGGTCAGATCAGCAATCCAAGAGGGTCCCCCACTTCCTCCTTGCCCCCCTCTCCAACCTAGGATATTTCTTTTTATTATTATTATTTTTGGGTCACACCCAGCGATGCTCAGGGGTTACTCCTGGCTCTGCACTCATAAATTACCCCTGGCAGTGCTCAGGGGACCCTATGGGATGCTGGGAATCGAACCCGAGTTGCCCGAGTTCAAGGCAAATGCCCCACCCGCCATGCTATAGCTCCAGCCCCTCCAACCTAGGATATTTCTTTTTTGTTTTTTTTTTTTTTCTTTTTGGGTCACACTCAGCGATGCTCAGGGGTTACTCCTGGCTCTGCACTCAGGAACTACTCCTGGCGATGCTTGGGGGACCATATGGGATGCTGGGAATCGAACCTGGGTTGGCCGCATGCAAGGCAAATGCCCTACCCACTGTGCTATCACTCCAGCCCCCTAGGATATTTCTTGGCATCTTTTCTCCTCTCTGTGTCCTTCTCCTTTTCCAACTTGGGTGTGGCCCAAAAACAAAACAGAGAAAAAATACACTCTCGGTCCTGAGCAGGACAACAGTCCAGCTTCCCAACCCCCCAGCCTCTGTGTGGACACCCCAGAGGATCACCCCTTTCTCATTTTATGGGCGCTTTCTTGGCATGAACAAAAATACGCCTCCTAGTGACTTCCTCCCCCTGTGGCTTTCCCTCTGGGTCCAGCACCTGGACCTAGCTCACTCTATTGGATCTAGACTGTTCTGACTCTGGTCCACACTAGCCCTACCCTGATAGTCCCTCACCACTCTGGTCATTGGTGTCTGTCCTTCTTCTAAAGTGGAGCTTGGAAAACCAGAGCCCCAAAGCCGCCACCTTTGGTTGTAAATAAAATTTTATTACAACATGGCTACCCTCATTTGCTTACTATTGCCCCTGTCTGCTTCTGTGTTAACCAAGGACAAGTTGAAGAGTTGAGACACAGATGGTCTAATGCTCAGAGCTTAAAGCATCTACCAGCTGATCTTTTACTAAGACTTTTCTGACCTTGGTTCTGAAGCGCCAAGTTTCCTCTGAAGGGCACAGGAGACCATTGTCTACAGGACAGACCCCCTCCCTTTTCCCACCTTGGATGCTAGTAGGGACTAGTTGGTGCAGCCACAAATGCTGTGGGGTTTCAGCACCCGTGGCCCAGCCTTGGCAACCAGAGAAACTGTTAACAAAAATACCCAGGTCACATTTGCACTGCCTGTTGCTAAGGACTGTTGCCAAGATAGCCCTTGGGTTTTTCAGGACTCGCATTTATCTTGGTTCATTTATTTTTGTTGCCTTTGTGACAACCTCTTGGCTTGCTGAGACTATTTTGAACCATGTGCTTTTACCCGTCCCTGAACCGGCCCTCCCAGGCCGGGGTTTTCCAAATTGTTCTTTGGTTTCTTTTCTGTGGGTTCATCCAAAACATTGATTTTGTTTAGTTGTGTTGTGTTTTGTCTTGTCTGGGGACTACAGCCGATGGTGCTCAGGGTCTACTCCTGGCTTGGGGGTCATTCCTGGTACTGCTTGGAGGACCATGTGGTACCTCGGATTGAACCTGGGACACTCACAGACAAAGCCTGTGCCCCAATCCTTTACATGATCTCCCGAGCCCCCAAGAGTCGAATTTAAAAGGAGTATGTGGCACATCGCTGGTGACTTTCTTCCTAGGTTGCAATTTATCTGCCAATGGCTGCTCCTTGACATCCCTCCACCAACCAGGGAAATCAGCTCCAGAGCACCTTCAAGCTTCCATATTCCCCCTTTCTCCACAAGGGCATGCTGAGGCATTTTATTTTTCTTTCTTTCTTTTTTTTTTTTTTGGGTCACACCCGGCAATGCACAGGGGTTACTCCTGGCTCTGCACTCAGGAATTACCCTTGGCAGTGCTCAGGGGACCCTATGGGATGCTGGGATTCGAACCCGGGTCGGCTGCGTGCAAGGCAAACGCCCTACCCGATGTGCTATCGCTCCAGCCCTGCTGAGGCATTTTCTCCAAGACAAGGGCCACGTTTCTAATCTCAAGGACCGCTGTCCACAAACTGGTCATCAAACTAATCCTCTTTTCTCCCAAGTGACAGTCGCTGAGATCTGGAAAAGTGTTGGGTCCAAGACCACGGGGTGAGTCCGGAGAAGCAGGAGCAGGTGCTCTTTGCTTGGCTGAGACTTTGAGAGTCAGGAGTGGCAACGTGCTGGAACAAGACGCCCCAACGCATAGCAGCTCACAGCCCAAGCGCTGGGTAGTCCTGGGCAGGTCACCACAGTGGTTGAACAGTTGATCTCCTCCCTGACCTTTGAGACCCAGGTTCCTTGCGGTGTGACCACTCTGTTCTGGAATCTCATCCGAGTCCCCCTCCAGCTGACAGTGAGAGACAAAATTTGACCTAGGGAAGAAATTTGTAAGTTTGTGCTCCTACATCCCTAATATTGTGAGGAAGTTTCAAGAGACGCAGATGAATGCCGCTCAAGAGGCCAAATTGGGAGTCAGAATTGAAGAAGCTGGCAACCACAAGAGGCCTAGCGTCCCAAAGATCTCGTGGCTCCACGGGTAGTCAGGGATGCGTTTCTAAAGGCAAAAATCACATCCTAGCCAGACGACTGATGCAACGGGTAAGGGACTATAGGAGCAGTGATTGGCAAGGCAAGTTACAGAGTGAGATAAACCAGTTAATGGTTAAACTGGCGTATGGCTATGGAGAACAAATAAATGGCTTGTGGTCACAGTCCCGATTGTATGAGGGGGGGGCAGTTGGTGATTCCAGAGACTGAACAGTTTATGGGCTGTAGTTGTTAATGTAGTTGTTACACCTGACCCTTGGAACAGTGGAAGGACGATTCCTTCCTGTCGGCAGGCTAGGAGGGTGATGGTGACGGAGTCCTTATGTCAGGAGCCCTTAACTCAATATCCCAAAAGACTTTTCTCTTTCTAGAAAGTGTTCCCTGTTCCCCTCATCCTGCTCAGGAGCCCCGCCCTCCAGGCCTCAGCCTTCCCTCAGCCTCAGGGCTCCCGAGCTCCGGCTCTGGCTCTGCAGGAAGGGCCTGGCGCGGGGGTGAGGCCTGGCCAGGTGGGCAGGGCTGCCTTTCAAACAGCCAGCAGAGGGGAACCGAATTCTTGGAGCAGCTGGCATCCATCTAATAACCATGCCTTCTGTAAGAAGGAAGCGGGGGGCCGGTTCCTCCCCCCCACCCCCCATCCTGTGGCAGGAGAGAACAGGAAGTGGCAGCTGGGGAGTTCACAATTGGAGGCTGCCCACACAGAATCACAGATCCTTCTCTCAGAATTGAAACGGGTTGGAAACCGGGGCAGGAGAAGCCGGTTCTCGCCTGCGGGGAATCAGATGCGTTCAGGGAGGCTTGCTTCTCACCGCCTCGGCCGGAGCGCTGAGGAGACTGGGCGCCCCTGACCTTCTCCTGGGCAGCCCATGTCCACCAGGCCCCTCTCCCGCTGACGTCTGGGCTCTGACTCCCCACCTGCAGGGCCACCCCCACCTCTTCTTTGAGGGGCACCCCGTTTCTCTTTCCCCTCTCCTCCAACGGCCGTCTTCCTCAGGCGGGCGTTGGGAGTCGCACTCTGTGGACTCCACGGCGGCAGGAGAGCCTGGGGAGTAAGAGGAGCCGCGATGCCGGAGCTTCTGACAGGTGTCTGCCACCCCGTCCCCCAGGGACCCCCTCCCGTTGGTGCTAATCAACAGGGACTGGTTGTAGAGCTGTAACCCCAATAAAACGCAGGCTCTCTGGGGCCGGAGCGCTAGCACAGCGGGTAGGGCATTTGCCTTGCACGCGGCCGACCCGGGTTCGAATCCCAGCATCCCATATGGTCCCCTGAGCACCGCCAGGAGTAATTCCTGAGTGTAGAACCAGGAGTAACCCCCGTGTATTGCCGGGTGTGACCCAAAAAGCAAAAATAAATAAATAAATAAATAGATAAAAATAAAACGCAGGCTCTGAGAACCAGTCTTTCCCTCAGGGTCGGTCTAGCCCCCAAGGGTCACAGCAGAGACATTTCCTTCCTCATTTTCGACTTCTAGAAAACAATGGAAGCCATAACCTACAGCCGACTTCTCAGAAGTTCCTTTCCCACCACCACGTGCTCCCACCCCCTGAAGCTGCTCTTCTCACAGCCCCTAATCCCCGCCCCTACACACACACACACACACACACACACACACACACACACACACACACACACATGCGCAGAGTTGACAATAGATCTTGTCTTCTTTCTCATGGATGTCTCTTGTCTAGTTGTAAACCCCAAAGCCCAAGAGAAGGGGATTGGCTCTGGGGTGGGAGGTGGGGGTGGGTCCACTTTTTGCTTTGTCATCTCAGACAGGAAAAAAATACTTGCAGAAATAGCAAAATATGGTTCCTTATCTCCTTGACCCAATTTCCAAATTCCTTTTAAGGAGCCGGTAGGGGGATGGTTAGGCCACACCTAGTAGTACTCTGACTTACTCCTGGCTCTGTGCTCAAAGGCCACCCCTGGTGGACCATGTGTGATGCTGGGGATTGAACTGGGGTCAGCCACGTGCAAGCTAAGTGCCTTACCTATCCCTGCACTATCTCTCTCGGGCCTCTCAATTCTTGTTTTTCCCACATACATTCTGTATGTTTGTGTATCGCTAATAAACATAAGTATGCATTATTGATATAGCATATACTTTTATATTTATATATTTTTCACATACAGTGTTTATATATATACTTTGTACATATATACCAAGTATATAATTTTTCCTAAAATTATCGGCACATAATTGGAGATACCATGCCATTTTATCCCTGGATATTATCTTGTGAGTTTCCTAAGAAAAAAGGGCCTTTTCCTACCTGACCACAGTACAGAGAAAAATCAGGAAATCAAACTTTTCAGCACAATCAGCTTATCAGCTGATAAACTTATCAGCTTTTTCATAGTCAATATTAGAACTTTGGCAATCATCTCAGTAACTTTCACTTTCCCAGTCTAAGGTCTAATCCAGGGTCTTAAATTGCCTTTGCTTGTCCCCCTTCTTGAGGAGGAAATAGCTTGTGGCTTATGATTTATCTTTCTCCCTACCTTGCAGCACTTAGCACAATGCTGAGAACTTAATAGCAACCCAGTAACAAGCTTTAGCAATTCAACAACCACTTTGCATTGAATTAAGAAGAAAAGGCTTAAAAGTAATAATTGCCACTTCTCACACCCTATGGCAAACACTGTAGGTTATGTACCCAACAGTCATTGCCCTCCTGGGTTGATGGCTGGGGTGGAAATTATATGGAGAGATGGGTGGACGGATAAGTGAATGGATAAATGATGCTTAGGTTGGTGGGCATATGGCTAGGTGGGGAATGGCAAAATAGGAGTGATAGGTGGCTGGTTGGTGGCTGGGTGGATGGACAGATGGTGATGGATGGATGGGGGAGAGACGGGGGGAATAGGTGGGTGGGTGGATAGTGGATAGGTAGGTGGATCGGTGGGTGGATCAACAGGTAGATGAACAATGAACAATGACTGCAGGGATCTGAGAAATCCAGGGGAATCGATGAGAAAATTTTCCCATGAGTGATGAATGGACAAGGTCATGAATGATTAAACAGAGGTTATTGGCGGGTGAATGGTGTTTGCAACCAATATTGATTAGAGGGAGTGTTCGATTGGGAGCCAGAAATCGTTTGTCCAGACTCCTACAGCCTTGCTGCCAAATTCGGCTGCCGAATGAGCTGAGTTTTCCGATCCCTTCCAGTGTGGAATACCCCGTGCCCCAGAAGCAGTGAGAGGTTTCCCCCGTGTCCGGGAGCTGGTGCCTGATGGAGGTCTGATTTTGATATGAAATCTGACTCAGAAGAGTAGCGCTGTAACAATGTTGTCCCATTGTTCATTGGTCAGCTCGAGTGGGCACCAGTAACGTCTCCATCGTGAGACTTGTTGTTACTGTTTTTGGCATATCAAATATGCCATGGGTAGCTTGCCAGGCTCTGCCACGCGGATGGGATACTCTCGGTAGCTTGCCCGGCTCTCTGAGAGGGGCAGAGGAATCAAACCTGGGTCGGCCGTGTGCAAGGCAAATGCCCTACCCGCTGTGCTATCGCTCCAGTCCAAGTCAGAAGAGTATGCTTCAGCATTGCTCTGCTTTCCCGTCCCAGGGAGACACCTGGAGACCCGTCAGGGACCCTCTCTCCCAAAGCCCTTTCCCATCCCACCAAACGCCCCGTTCCTGGGAGCCCTGCTCGGGTCCTGCTCAAGGAGGCACCGGAGTCTATTCCCCATTTTTTTTCCTGCCTCGCTCAGGGATGACGCAGGTGGCATTTTGTCAAGGGCGCTTCCCTGCTGGCTTTCCTTCCAGCTCAGCCCCCCCTCCTCCCCGCCGGTCCCCATCCCCAACGCCCTTTGTCACAGTCACCCCCACACGCAGCAGCAGCAGCTTGCGAGCTTTCCTGCCTCCTTCCAGCACGGCAGGAACCAGGGAGAGGCTGCAGGACCGAGCTGGCTCCCTTCCAGCCACGTGTGAGGGAAGCGTTCGCACCTGCCCACACTGACAGGATTCGGGCTCGGCTCCCACCGTCCCCGTGGGGGAGGGGGAGAGGCACCACTTTCAAGGTGCCTCAAGATGAGCATCACTCGCCACCCGCAGGCTACAGCAGGGGGCCCAGCAGGTGCAGACGAGGATGGCAGGGAGGGGCAGCACAACGGAGGAGGAGAAAGGAACTGCCTTAGGAGGACCCGGAGCCGTGACGTGGCTGCTCTGCAAAGTCAAGGCCGCACACCCAGTTCCAGAGGCGAAGCTCGGACCGAGCACGGGAGGAAGCGAAGGACTGTGGGATCCGTTTCATTTGTATAAATGCCAAAACAGGAGCTTTTTTTTTTTTTTTCAACAAAGAACTGTCCCTGGCAATGATCCAAAGCTGTAAGGAGGCCAACAGTTTGCTTCACCAATTAGAGCTGGAAGAGAAGGTTGAGTGTGTCATGGTGTTTTGGTTTGTTTTGCTTCAGAGACACCAAAGATCAAGCCCAGCACCTCACCGTGAGGGGGTGCCCCTCCCTGCCGTCCCTGCTGCCCCTCCCCCAGCCTGCAGTCACCGTCTGGAACATGCCCTTGATGCACCTACGAATTTCCGACTCATTCTTCACTGAAATCCAGTCATCCTGGCCGAACCCCACTTGGGGCCTGGCACTTCGGTGATAGCAGAGACACAGCAGAGAATTCAACATCAGTCTTTGGCTGGAGCCGGCTTTGTGCTCACCTGGTTACAGACAGGTTGCCGCCCTGGTGACTCTCGAGGGGGTGAGAGAAGGTCTCCCCAGGGAGCTGCCATTCTCCCAGGCTCCTGAGGCGTGAGAGGGCAGGGAAGTCTGAGGAAGCGGTGGTGTTCACAGCGCCTGGCTTAGGGAAGCACTGGGCGCTCTGAGAAGCACGTCCAGACCTGGACAGGGCCAGGGACAAACGCATGTGGCTTTCTCTGGTGAGGGTTGTGTTTCTAGTTAGCAGGTGCGTTGCCTCGAGACTTCATCCCGTTCTGCGGGCAATGCCAACCTCTCCCCCTCGCAAGATCCCATCGAAAGATCAGGAGTGGGGCTGGAGCGATAGCACAGCAGGTAGGGCGTTTGCCTTGCACGTGGCCGACCTGGGTTCAATTCCCAGCATCCCATATGGTCCCCTGAGCACCGCCAGGAATAATTCCTGAGTACAGAGCCAGGAGTAACCCCTGTGCATCGCCGGGTGTGACCCAAAAAGGAAAAAAAAAAAGAAAGATCAGGAGTGATTGATGATAGAAGTTTCCCAGGAGTCTGGCTGAGCATGGCTCACTTTCTGGGCAATTCCATTGGCCTGCCATACGCTATGGAAGTAGAAAATGTGACCTTCCTAGAGAGTAGGAGTGGGTTTTTTTTTTTTTAATCATTCGGGGGCCACACCCAGTGATGCTCAGGGCTTACTCCTGGCTCTGCACTCAGGAACTACTTCTGTTGGTATTCAGGGGAGTGCATGGGATGCCAGGGATTGAACCTGGGTCAGCAAATGCCTTGCACCTACTATACTCTGATCCCAGGGATGGGATTGATAAGCACGTAAAATAAACACATGTAATCTGTGTTCTGTATTTGAGGGATCTACTTTTCTAGTGTTCTCCGTCCCTCTCGGAGAGCCCAGCAAGCTACCGAGAGTATCCTGCCCACATGGCAGAGCCTGGCAAGCTACCTGTGGCGTATTCAATATACCAAAAACAGTAACAACAAGTCTCACCATGGAGATGTTACTGGTGCCCACTCGAGCAAATCGATGAACAACGGGATGACAGTGCTACAATGCTACTCTTCTCTAGATGTCAGGGATCAAACTGGGGTCAGCCACATGCAAGGCAAAAGAGCCTTAACCCCCAGAAAAATCTCTCTGGCCCTGTTGTCTGTTTTGATTGTTACTCTATGTCGCATCTTCACAATTCTTATCTTCACATTCCCGTGAAGTAAAGCTTTGTTGACATTCCCATTTGAAAGATAGGAAAGCTGAGGGTTAACAAAAGATCATGTCATGGAACCAAAGTCTCAGGACTGGTTAACGACAGAGCATGATTCGATCCCACCGCCAGTATGAGGTGTGGGAGGCCAAGGCCTGCTCACTTTCCCCCTCTAGCAAGCCTCACCGATGCCCGAGGAGGAAAGGGAGAAAGCCAATGTGAGCATGACCAACAGCCCAGGTGAAGGGAGTGACGCACGGGAATCTGTGTGGCTCACACTGGTCTCAAACACACAGAAGCATTTAAAAATAGTCCCAGGCCGGAGAGAGAGTGAAAGGGGTAAGATGCTTGCTGCATATTCCAGTGACCCTGATTCAAATCCCCAGGGCTATAGATGTTCCCCCAGACCATCGAGGGGTCACTCTTGAGCACAGCGCCAGAAACCGACCCTGAGCATCCCTGTGGATGGCCTGAAAACTCCAGAACCCCTCTGAAAAAGCCAGTGTTCTCTCTTGAAGATGGATTTCCCTCTTTCTCTTCTTTCAGACTTCTCCAATAAAAATTAAAACAAGCCCAAACAAATCTCACACACAAATACAGGTGAATTTTGTTTGCGGGGTGGGGGGTGGTGGTGCAGGGGATTGGGGATTGGGTCACACCCAGTGATGCTCATGGGTTTTTCCTGGCTCTGCACTCTAGCAGTAATCCTGGTGGTGCTCAGAGGACCATATGGGATGTTGGAGATCGAACCCGGTTCAATCCTTGAGGGTGCGTCACGTGCAAGGCAAGTGCCCTACCCATTGTACTATCACTCTGGCCCCAACGAGGAAAATCTTAGCCATAACACTAGCAAGCTATAAATACAATGACTGGCAAAGAATAAACAACAGCATGTTAAATAATGCATTCTTGGGGCCGGAGTGATAGTACAGCGGGTAAGGCATTTGCCTTGCACGCAGTCAACCCAGGTTCAATTCCTGGCATCCCATATGGTCCCCCAAGCACCGCAAGGAGTAATTTCTAAATGCAGAGCCACAAGTAATCCCTGAGCATCCCTGGGTGTGACCCAAAAAGCAAAAATAAATAAATAAATAAATAAATAAAAATTAAAAACTGCATTCTTGACTTTTTAGCATGGGTGGGAGATACTAGCCAATGCAACTAGGTCCGAGAAAACAAATGGAGGAATAAGCATTATAAGGAGGTCAAAATTTTTTGCAGATAAGAAGGTTATCTTTATTTGGAAAAGCTAAATGAATATGATAAAACAGCCATAGACAGTAAATTTTCTAAAAATTAAAAAAAAAAAAAGCAACACGTAGTCTATGTTCCTCGGTGGGAAAAGTTACTACTATAAAAATGTCCAATTTTAATTTATAAGTTAAATAAGATTTCCCCACTCCCAAAATACTAACAGAGATTGATTATAAAATTTGTATGAAAGAAAAATAATAAGAGTAGCTGGGGGGAAAGGCTAAAAAATGAGATCCTAGTCTTATAAAATATTAAACATAGTTAAAAGCCTCTATAATTAAAAGTGTGTTATTTAGTGCATAAATATGTATGTTCATGGTGCAGGGATTAAAATTACAAAAATAGATCCAAGTACATATGGAAATATAATGTATGACAAAGGCAGCATTTCGATTCAGTGGGGGGGGGGGGAAAAAAGAACATTGGAAAACAGAATAGCCATGCACAAAAATATAACATGGGAACTAGTCATACTTTATGAGCCAAGATTAATTACATTTGAATCAGAATTTTAACTGTAAAATCTAAAGTAATATAAATAAACTCTATAATCTGGGATTAGAAAAGCATTTTCCTAACTGACTAAAAATCCAGAAGCAAAATGATAGATTTGCTAGGTTTTTAAAAGTTTTCAAAAGTTTTCATACAAAAAAATAAGCTCAGGATAAACTAAACTGGGAAAATATGTTTAATTTATATCATAGCATCCGGGTAGGGAGGAAGTGGAAAGGAGGCCAACCCGGGTTCGATTCCTCTGCCCCTCTTGGAGAGCCCGGCAAGCTACCGAGAGTATCTCGCTCATACAGCAGAGCCTGGCAAGCTCCCCGTGGCATATTCAATATGCCAAATAACAGTAACAACAAGTTTCACGGTGGAGATGTTACTGGTGCCCACTCGAGCAAATCAATGAGCAATGGCATGACAGTGACAGTGACAGTGATCCCTAACAAGAACCCAGTGAAAAAAAATGGATGAAAGATATGATTATACAGGTCTCAGAAAAACACAAATAGACATAAAATCTATGGAAACAGAAAAATGCAAATTAGCACAAACCGAAAACACTATTTTCCTGTCGTATTGACAAAGCTCCAAAAATTGACAGCATGTTCTGTTGGAGAACCCTTGCCTACCAATAGGAATGCAAAGTATGCAGTCCTTATCCATAACTGGAAATGTAGCACTGTCGTCCCGTTGTTCATTGATTTGCTCAAGCGGGCAACACCTCCAGTGTGAGACTTGTTGTTACTGTTTTTGACATATCGAATACGCCACGGGGAGCTTGCCAGTCTCTGCTGTGCGAGCGGGAGCTTGCCGGGCTCTCCAAGAGGGACAGAGGAATCGAACCCAGGTCAGCCACGTGCAAAGCAAACGCCCTACCCGCTGTGCTATCGCTCCAGCCCATAATGGGAAATAGCTAGCAAAACCATATAAGAATTTTTACCTTCCAATCCATAATCCCATTTCTGTGTATCTTTCCTGAAGAACACTGCAGAGTATGCAATGTGGTATAATCACAAGTCATTCATTCAAGCTTTATCTGTAACAGGATAAAACAATAACCACCTGGAAATAACCCAAATCTCCATCAATAAAGATTGGTGGAGGGGCCGAGAGCGTGGCTGAGTGCAGTTCCACTGCACAGCTCATCTGTCTGAGGAGCTTATTTGATTCCCAGCAAAACACAGTGGACATTCCCCTTTATGTCCATACTGTGAAATACCACGCAGATGCATGAAAGATCATGGACATTCTCTAAATAATGTGATGGAGAAAATTCCAAGAAATAGTATGAAGTTAAGGTACAAAACAAAATGCATCATTTTACATCATGGATATAAAACAAGAATAAATCCACCTATACATACAAACATACACATATATATATACACACACACACACACATATATACATAGTTTACTTGCATTTCAAAAAATAATTTAGGGAATTCCAATAGAGTGAAAAAAACTAAATAAAATTAAGGGCCAACAAATTTTAAAAGTTTTGGAAAATTTTAAATCTCTCAAAAAATTTTAAATTACACACCAACCTGGATGGAATAAACCTAATTCTCTATCATAATGACTAAACATTATAGTTAATATAACTTTTTTTTTTTTGCCTTTTGGATCACACCCAGCAATGCACAGGGCTTACTCCTGGCTCTGCACTCAGGAATTACTCTTGGCGGTGCTCAGAGGACCATATGGGATGCTGGGAATCGAACCCAGGTCGGCTGCGTGCAAGGCAAGTGCCCTACCCACTGTACTATCGCTCCAGCTCCCAATATAACCTTATGGGAAAAAAATTTTAATTCAAGTAACTTCCTTATTTTCATTGAGCTAAAAATTTACATTGGTTTAAAACATTTTAAATGTCATAGAAGTTCAGATTCACACTTCTTAAAATGTATAATACCATATTATACTACCTAAGGTGTTTTAAGCACATTATTTTGACTATAAATACTGAGAGAGAAACCATATCCAAAACATTCTTTAACTGCATTCAGCTGGCTTTGGTCCATGTTGGCGAAGTTAGTTTGCTGTGTTTATTTGGCTGGTTCGTTGGCTGGTTTGGGGGCCACAGCTGAGATGGTGCTCAGGGCTTATTCCTGGCTGTGCTCATCTGTCACCTCGGCAGGATCAAGAGGTAGTTCGAAACCACCCTTACGTGTCGGAGCATCTGTGCAGATTAGGGATGGAGGTATAGATGGTTGAAAGGGTAGATAGATTAAATGTATACTTAGGAAGTTAGAGAAAAGATAAATGTAAAAGTAAGTAGTTGAGACACACACACGAATCTCGGAACCGAGCAGCTCGCTGCAGAGATGGTTCCGGACATTGCAATAGGCCACTTTGGCCAGGCCAGTCCAGACGGGAGCAGGTGCTGTCCCTCCGCCTGCCCCCTAGGAATCCCGGTGGCCGCCACCTTCTAGAACTCAACAAAAGGTCCAGGTACGTGGTAGCAGTGGCAGCAAATGCCAGGCCTCACGGACAGGGGAGGAGCCAGTCCCTCTCCTTCCCCCCACCCCCACCCCGATGGGACTCTGAGATGACACCCACAAACTGCCACTGTCTACTTAAGCTCCCACATGGCCATGATCCACTCTCTCTCTCTCTCTCTCTCTCTCTCTCTCTCTCTCTCTCTCTCTC